>JANAVB010038017.1:22500-25285 GCA_029216955.1 Iris pallida | reverse complement strand
CTATGAATACGAATGCCCCGACTGTCCCTCTTAATCATACTCCGATCCGAAGGCCAACACAATAGGACCGAAATCCTGTGATGTTATCCCATGCTAATATATACAGAGCGAAGGCTTGCTTTGAGCACTCTAATTCTTCAAAGTAACGGCGCCGACGCAGGCCGGCAGTTAAGACCAGGAGCGCATCGCGGCAGAAGGGACGGGACGGCCGGTACTCACCGTGAGGCGGACCGACGGCCCATCCCAAGGTCCCTACGAGCTTTTTAACTGCAACACTTAAATATACGCTATTGGAGCTGGAATTACCGCGGCTGCTGGCACCAGACTTGCCCTCCAATGGATCCTCGTAAGGGATTTAGATTGTACTCATTCCAATTACCAGACTCAATGAGCCCGGTATTGTTATTTATTGTCACTACCCCCCGTGTCAGGATTGGGTAATTTGCGCGCTGCTGCCTTCCTTGGATGTGGTAGCCGTTTCTCAGGCTCCCTCTCCGGAATCGAACTAATTCTCCGTCACCCGTCACCACCATGGTAGGCCACTATCCTACCATCGAAAGTGATAGGGCAGAAATTTGAATGATGCGTCGCCGGCACGAAGGCCGTGCGATCCGTCGAGTTATCATGAATCATCAGAACGAGGGCGGAGCCGCGTTGACCTTTTATCTAATAAATGCATCCCTTCGAGAGTCGGGGTTTGTTGCACGTATTAGCTCTAGAATTATACGGTTATCCGAGTAGCACGTACATCAAACAAACTATAACTGATTTAATGAGCCATTCGCAGTTTCACAGTCTGAACTTGTTCATACTTACACATGCATGGCTTATCTTTGAGACAAGCATATGACTACTGGCAGGATCAACCAGGTAGCAGTCCTCGTCGACGCCGGCTCCGCCCGGCCGCTCGCGGGGCGAGGGACGTTGGCGGGGCCGGCCGTCGTGTCGTCGAGAGCGGCGTAGAGTAAACCGTTCGGGCGGGCCGGGGGCGGATCGCCCCCGAGCCCCTCCGCGTCCACCGCATCCGCGAGCCCTACACACGCGCGCACCGAGTGCCCAGCCGGTCCAGACGAGCCGACGTAGGGCCGTGACTCGGGGGCATCGAGTGGCGCGAGTTCGGGTGCCCTCCCGTTCCCGCACGAGGCGGAAGGGACGGCTCGGAACATACTCAACGGGGCGTTTCCCGAATGCGATCGGGTTTGCTGCACGGGCAACTCGGGTGTCGCCGGCGAGGCCGGGAACCGACTGAAGGGGCCGTCGCATCGGCAGTTGGCTGCACGGAAGCAGGGAGCCTGCCGAGGCTAGCGGGTCCAATACCACTCACGTGCCGACACGGCCGCACCCGGGGCTGCCGCACGCTGCCCGAATCGTACCCCCGCGGGGAGCCGTATGGCTCGACCCGCGGGAGCACGAATCGGGTCAGCTTCGCAGCTGCCCCGGGCGCTCCGCCGAGCACGACGAGGAAATTCGCTCGTTTCCAGCATCTCGTGGTGAGGCGACGGGTCGCGCTGCACCGTTGAAGGCGACATCGGTAAGCTCGCTGCACGAGGGTCCACGGTCGCGGGGCGGGTCGACCTGCACCGGGCGAGGCGACGATAAGCTCGTTCGGACGGCATCGCATTCCTGCTGCGACGCAATTTTTTTCGCCTCGCACGGGCAGTTTCTGCCGCGCACCCGCGTCCCGTGGCCTCGCACGGGACCTTCGCACAAGGGTCCGTGGTGCAGCAGCGGGCCTTGCTGCACCGGGCGCGTCAACGATAGGGTCGTGGGGGATTTCGTTCGCACAGCATCCCATTTTGCCCGCAAAGCCGCACCTACTCAAAATTTGTTGCGCCGCCCAAATTTCAGCTCAACTCGCTTCCCCCTATAATAGATTTGCAGTTTTATTGTTGGGCTGACTCCGGGGTACCAAAGTGCTTGAGGAGCTTGTCATTTTTGGGGAAAACGCGGCCCAACCTCCCGCTCGGTCGGGGGGGTTCGAAACTGGCACGAGTTGCGGCAGATTCTGTCGCACGGGCTGAGAGCTGCGCGCCGCGCGCAGAAGAAACAGCTGCAACGCCTCGCCTCGCGCTGGGACGCGAGCGAGGCGGGCGGCCCGTGCAGCCGTTCGATGCGCTGGTCGCCTCAGCGCGCCGCCGCGAGCCCGTGCTCGCCGATGCAGCCTGTCAGGCCCACGCCGTGGGCAGAAACTGCCGCGCGACAGAAAACGTCGCGAACCGTCGCGCACCCAAAGCCAGCAAGCGCCCGGTCGCTGGATCGCCGCGCGCGGGCAGCCGTTCGACGCGCCGTGCACCCCCCGCGCGCACGGGATTGTGGCGCGCGACGAACATCCCCCCCTTCACCACCTACTCCCCTATAATAGATTTGCAGTTTTATTGTGGGGATGACTCCGGGGGACCAAAGTGCTTGAGGAGCTTGTCATTTTTCGCGCGCAGCCGCAGGCCGCGCCCGTGCTCGCCGATGCAGCCTGTCAGGCCCACGCCGTGGGCAGGAATCCGCCGCGGGGCAAACGAAGTGCCGCGAGGCACACAAACGCAGCATATGCGCACCCGGTCGATCCCGTGCAGCGATAGGGCCTGTCAGGCCCACGCCGTGCACAGAAAATCTTCGTGCGCGCTGAAACTGCTGCAACGCATGCGTTTCTGTGTCCCGTGCGGCCGACAGGGCCTGTCAGGCCCACGCCGTGCACGGAAATTCTTCGCATGCGCAGAAACTGCTGCAACGCTTGCATTTCCGTCCCCCGTGCGGCTGATAGGCCATGTCAGGCCCACGCCGTGCACGGACA
>JANAVB010038017.1:0-2500 GCA_029216955.1 Iris pallida | reverse complement strand
AAACTGCTGCAACGCATGCGTTTCTGTGTCCCGTGCGGCCGACAGGGCCTGTCAGGCCCACGCCGTGCACGGAAATTCTTCGCATGCGCAGAAACTGCTGCAACGCTTGCATTTCCGTCCCCCGTGCGGCTGATAGGCCATGTCAGGCCCACGCCGTGCACGGACACTGGTTGCGTGCGCAGTAACTGCTGCAACTTGAGGGTTCCTCGATCCCGTGCGGCCGACAGGGCCTGTCAGGCCCACGCCGTGCACAGAAATTAATCGTGCGCGCAGAAACTGCTGCAACGCTTCCATTCCTCTGTCCCGTGCGGCCGATAGGGGCTGTCAGGCCCACGCCGTGCACAGAAATTCTTCGTGTGCACAGAAACTGCAACAACGCTCGCATTCCTCAGTCCCGTGCGGCCGATAGGCCCCGTCAAGCCCACGCCGTGGGCAGAAATTGTCGCGCGACAGAAAACGCCGCGAATCGTCGCGCAAGCAAAATTCGCAAGCGCGCGCTCGCTAAATGGCCGCGAGCGTGGAGCCGTTCGACGCGCCGTGCGCCCCTGCGCGCGCGACGAACATCCCCCCTTCACCACCTACTCCCCTATAATAGATTTGCAGTTTTATTGTGGGGATGATTCCGGGGGACCAAAGTGCTTGAGGAGCTTGTCATTTTTCGCGCGCAGCCGCAGGCCGCGCCCGTGCTCGCCGATGCAGCCTGTCAGGCCCACGCCGTGGGCAGGAATCTGCCGCGGGGCAAACGAAGTGCCGCGAGGCACACAAACCGCAGCATATGCGCACCCGGTCGATCCCGTGCGGCCGATAGGGCATGTCAGGCCCACGCCGTGCACAGAAAATCTTCGTGCGCGCAGAAACTGCTGCAACGCATGCGTTTCTGTGTCCCGTGCGGCCGATAGGGCCTGTCAAGCCCACGCCGTGCACAGGAATTGTTCGTGTGCGCAGAAACTGCTGCAACGCTTGCATTCCTCTGTCCCGTGCGGCCGATAGGGGCTGTCAGGCCCACGTCGTGCACAGAAATTGTTCGTGCGCGCAGAAACTGCTGCAATGCTTGCGTTTCTGTGTCCCGTGCGGCCGATAGGGCCTGTCAGGCCCACGCCGTGCACAGGAATTCTTCGCATGCGCAGAAACTGCTGCACCGCTTGCATTTTTGTGTCCCGTGGTGCCGATAGGGCCTGTCAGGCCCACGCCGTGCACAGGAATTCTTCGTGTGCGCAGAAACTGCTGCAACGCTTGCATTTCTGTGTCCCGTGGTGCCGATAGGGCCTGTCACGCCCACGCCGTGCGCAGAAATTCTTCGCGCGCGCAGAAACTGCTGCAACGCATGCGTTTCTGCGTCCCGTGCGGCCGATAGTGCCTGTCACGCCCACGCCGTGCACAGAAACTGTTTGCCGTGCGCAGAAACTGCAGCAACTCGTGGGTTCCTCCGTCCCGTGCGGCCGATAGGGCCTGTCACGCCCACGCCGTGCGCAGAAACTGTTTGCGTGCGCAGAAACTGCAGCAACTCGTGGGTTCCTCCGTCCCGTGCGGCCGATAGGGCCTGTCAGGCCCACGCCGTGCACGGAAACTGTTTGCGTGCGCAGAAACTGCAGCAACTCGTGGGTTCCTCCGTCCGTGCGGCCGATCGGGCCTGTCAGGCCCACGCCGTGCACGAAAATTGTTTGCGTGCGCAGAAACTGCAGCAACTCGTGGGTTCCTCCGTCCCGTGCGGCCGATAGGGCCTGTCAGGCCCACGCCGTGCACAGAAACTGTTTGCGTGCGCAGAAATTGCTGCGGCAGCTATAGGTTCCTCTGTTTGTCCCGTGCGGCCGATAGGGCCCGTCAGGCCCACGCCGTGCGCAGAAATGTTGTGTCTCCTGCTGCACGTACTAGATTAGTACGTAGTACGTAAAGCCTTGGCGTCGGTTTCTCGTTGTCCCCGGACACACGCTAGTAGTATTAGTAGGGTCCTCCGTCCGGGGAGATGTAAATGCATTCTCTTGTCCGTCACGTGCGTACTCACGGTCCTGTCTTTTCTATGAGTGCGTATTCTCTCCCGATCTTGTTCGTGGGTTCTCGCACCCGGCCGCCGTTTAGTTAGTGTTTATGGGAAGAAGAAAGGGAGAAGGACCCTTCCTTCCTTCTCAGGATCCGACGGGAGTGGCAGTAGGTAGGAGGAGCTACTGAGCCGGCCGGGCGCACCGATAGGGCCCTTCGTCGACGCAAGTTAATTATGCGTCTCCCGCCGTGGGAGCGCTTGGTGCGCAAGGACGTTTAATAGATGGGCAATTTGTACGAGCCAGTGCGCCGAGTAGAGTAGTGAGTGCGGTGCAGCATATACTGTACTTGGTAGTATTTCCCGTCGTGAGCGTGAGGGGGCCAAGTATGGGCGACCAACCTTTGGCCCCGTTATGGGAGAAATGGTAGGGGGGGGGGGGACGAATCTGTGCGACAAAGGCGGATCTCAGTGGATCGTGGCACAAGGCCACTCTGCCACTTACAATGCCCGCGCGGATTTAAG
>JANAVB010038016.1:0-2500 GCA_029216955.1 Iris pallida | reverse complement strand
GCCTCGCACGGGAGCTTCGCACAAGGGTCCGTGGTGCAGCAGCGGGCCTTGCTGCACCGGGCGCGTCAACGATAGGGTCGTGGGGGATTTCGTTCGCACAGCATCCCATTTTGCCCGCAAAGCCGCACCTACTCAAAATTTGTTGCGCCGCCCAAATTTCAGCTCAACTCGCTTCCCCCTATAATAGATTTGCAGTTTTATTGTTGGGCTGACTCCGGGGTACCAAAGTGCTTGAGGAGCTTGTCATTTTTGGGGAAAACGCGCCCAACCTCCCGCTCGGTCGGGGGGGTTCGAAACTGGCACGAGTTGCGGCAGATTCTGTCGCACGGGCTGAGAGCTGCGCGCCGCGCGCAGAAACAGCTGCAACGCCTCGCCTCGCGCTGGGACGCGAGCGAGGCGGGCGGCCCGTGCAGCCGTTCGATGCGCTGGTCGCCTCAGCGCGCCGCCGCGAGCCCGTGCTCGCCGATGCAGCCTGTCAGGCCCACGCCGTGGGCAGAAACTGCCGCGCGACAGAAAACGTCGCGAACCGTCGCGCACCCAAAGCCAGCAAGCGCCCGGTCGCTGGATCGCCGCGCGCGGGCAGCCGTTCGACGCGCCGTGCACCCCCCGCGCGCACGGGATTGTGGCGCGCGACGAACATCCCCCCCTTCACCACCTACTCCCCTATAATAGATTTGCAGTTTTATTGTGGGGATGACTCCGGGGGACCAAAGTGCTTGAGGAGCTTGTCATTTTTCGCGCGCAGCCGCAGGCCGCGCCCGTGCTCGCCGATGCAGCCTGTCAGGCCCACGCCGTGGGCAGGAATCCGCCGCGGGGCAAACGAAGTGCCGCGAGGCACACAAACCGCAGCATATGCGCACCCGGTCGATCCCGTGCAGCCGATAGGGCCTGTCAGGCCCACGCCGTGCACAGAAAATCTTCGTGCGCGCTGAAACTGCTGCAACGCATGCGTTTCTGTGTCCCGTGCGGCCGACAGGGCCTGTCAGGCCCACGCCGTGCACGGAAATTCTTCGCATGCGCAGAAACTGCTGCAACGCTTGCATTTCCGTCCCCCGTGCGGCTGATAGGCCATGTCAGGCCCACGCCGTGCACGGACACTGGTTGCGTGTGCAGTAACTGCTGCAACTTGAGGGTTCCTCGATCCCGGTGCGGCCGACAGGGCCTGTCAGGCCCACGCCGTGCACAGAAATTAATCGTGCGCGCAGAAACTGCTGCAACGCTTCCATTCCTCGGTCCCGTGCGGCCGATAGGGGCTGTCAGGCCCACGCCGTGCACAAGAAATTCTTCGTGTGCACAGAAACTGCAACAACGCTCGCATTCCTCAGTCCCGTGCGGCCGATAGGCCCCGTCAGCCCACGCCGTGGGCAGAAATTGTCGCGCGACAGAAAACGCCGCGAATCGTCGCGCAAGCAAATTCGCAAGCGCGCGCTTCGCTAAATGCCGCGAGCGTGGAGCCGTTCGAACGCGCCGTGCGCCCCCACCGTGCGCGCGCGCGACGAACATCCCCCTTCACCACCTACTCCCCTATAATAGATTTGCAGTTTTATTGTGGGATGATTCCGGGGGACCAAAGTGCTTGAGGAGCTTGTCATTTTTCGCGCGCTGCCGCAGGCCGCTCCCGTGTCGCCGATGCAGCCTGTCAGGCCCACGCCGTGGGCAGGAATCTGCCGCGGGCAAACGAAGTGCCGCGAGGCACACAAAACCGCAGCATATGCGCACCCTCGATCCCGTGCGGCCGATAGGGCCTGTCAGGCCCACGCCGTGCACAGAAAATCTTCGTGCGCGCAGAACTGCTGCAACGCATGCGTTTTCTGTGTCCCGTGCGGCCGATAGGGCCTGTCAAGCCCACGCCGTGCACAGGAATTGTTCTGTGCACGAAACTGCTGCAACGCTTGCATTCCTCTGTCCCGTGCGGCCGATAGGGCTGTCAGGCCCACGTCGTGCACAGAAATTGTTCGTGCGTGCGAAACTGCTGCAAAGCTTGCGTTTGTGTCCCGTTGCGCCGATAGGGCCTGTCAGGCCCACGCCGTGCACAAGAATTCTTCGCATGCGCAGAAAACTGCTGCACCGCTTCCTTCTGGTCCCGTGTGGCCGATAGGGCCTGTCAGGCCCACGCCGTGCACAGAATTCTTCGTGTGCGCAGAACTGCTGCAACGCTTGCATTTCTGTGTCCCGTGGGCCGATAGGCCTGTCACGCCCACGCCGTGCGCAGAAACTTTTGCGGCGCAGAAACTGCAGCATCGTGGTTCTCGTCCCGTGCGGCCGATAGGGCCTGTCACCGCCACGCCGTGCGCAGAAACTGTTTGCGTGTGCAGAAACTGCAGCAACTCGTGGGTTTCCTCCGTCCCGTGCGGCCGATAGGGCCTGTCAGCCCACGCCGTGCGCAGAAACTGTTTGCGGGCGTGCACAGAAACTGCGCAACTCGTGGGTTCCTCCGTCCCGTGCGGCCGATAGGGCCTGTCAGGCCCACGCCGTGCACGGAAATGTTTGCGTGCGCAGA
>JANAVB010038015.1:0-28774 GCA_029216955.1 Iris pallida | reverse complement strand
GCATGGAGAACTCGTATCAGCTTGCACTGGCAGCCGTGGAGAGAGTGGCACCGGGTAGGGTTCAGGGCCCTACTGGCCAGCAGCCGTACCAGCAGTAGTCTAGGCCAGGGACAGTAATAGACTTTAGGAAGATAGCTCCAGGGACTTCACGGGCATGAAGGGCATCCTTTATGCAGAAGATTTGGCTGGAGGATGTGCATCAGAGCATGGAGCTGGCAGAGCTTCCTAGAGGACTTTGGGTTTCAGCCGCAGCCAGCCGATTCCTCGATATCGTGCTGACATGGTACCACACGGATCCTCGTGCATCGGTGAGAGGGCTAACATGGAAGAACTTCTGGAGGCTCTTCAAGAAGAAGTTCTTCCCGGACGTGGCTCTTACAGCATTGGAGGGCCAGTTCGTGGGTCTAGTACAGGGGAACTCGTCGGTGGACGAGTATGCAGCAGAGTTTTTCTGCCTTTGCAGGTTTGCTCCCGATCTGATCCAGAATGAGGGACAGAAGGCTCGTAAGTTTCGTAGGGAACTTATTCATGCAGTGCGCACCCGCACCTCGGGTCACCGTGATGCGACGTTCGATCAGATATTGATGGACGTACAGATTACAGAGGAGGACTTCGACCTCAAGCCGAAGAGGAGCGGTGATACCATAGGGACGAGTTCCAGTGCGGGACCGGCCAAGTGCCCCCACTTTCAGCATCAGCAGAGGCCATTTCAGCACCAGCAGCCTCTGTTACAGATTCAGTAGGCACGTGCATAGCAGTACCAGGGACAGGGCCAAAGATCGGCTACTACGTGCGGCTTCTACGGAAAGCCGGGGCACACCAGGGAGGCTTGCCGAAAGAGGTTGGGCGTCTATCTCTACTGTGGGGCGCCCGATCACCAGCTGAGGGATTGTCGTTTTTGCAGAGTCCGAGGAGGTCAGGACAGAGTGCAGCCGTCTAGAGGACCAGCAGTTCAGCAAAGAGGTCCTCCACTTCAGACCCAGTAACATCGCTTTGTACAGCACCTGCGGGCAGGGTGTTCGCTTTGGCAACAGAGGAGGAGGTAGAGCCTGTGGGAGATGTTGTAGCAGGTCATGTTCTCCTTGATTCTTTTCCTGCTTTCGTCTTGTTTGATTCTGGGGCTACTCATAGTTTTGTGTCTGTTTCTTTTACACTGAGACACAATATTATTACTGAATATATGGGTAGGACTTACAAGATTATGACCGGGGGAGGAATTATCCTGGTTAATAATATTTGTAAGGGGCCCTGAGAGGCCGGGACTTGAGTGCATGTCTGCTCGTAATGCCCCTACCGAGGTACGATATGGTACTCGGTATGGATTGGTTGAGCATGCACCATGCTAGTATTGATTATAGAGGAGGCAGAGTTCTTTTTAGGCTGCCGGGAGAGCCAGAGATCGAATTTGCTCGAGGAGCAACGGAGCGAAGGCTGGATTCTGTGGAGCTTTATTGGCGGGACAGGATTTGCCACATCCGTTGATAGCTGAGTTCTCGGATGTCTTTCCCGAGGAGTTGTCGGGGATGCCGCTAGACAGGGACATTGAGTTCTCTATAGACTTGGTGCCGGGCGCCGAGCCCATTTTACAGCATGTCTATAGGGTCATCAATAGAGAGTTGATAGAGCAGAAGAAGCTAGTCGACGAGCTGCAGGATAAGGGGTTTATCAGATCCAGTTCTTCGTCCTGGGGAGCGCCAGTCCTATTTGTGCTGAAGAAGGAAGGTACATCCTACATGTGCATTGATTGCGCTCAACAACCTCACTATCAAGAATAGATACCCTTTGCCGAGGATCGATGACTTGTTCGATCAGCTGAGTGGGGCGAAGGTATTTTTGAAGATAGATATGAGGTTCGGGTATCACCAGCTGAAGGTGAGGCATGATGACATTCCCAAGACGGCATTTCGGACTCGGTATGGCCAGTACGAGTTTACAGTGATGCCATTTGGGTTGACCAATGCTTCCGCGGTGTTCATGAACTTGATGAACAAAGTATTCCATCAGTACCTTGACAAGTTCGTGGTGGTCTTCATAGACGATATCTTGGTCTATTCGAAGACGCAGGAGGAGCATGAGGAGCACTTGAGAGTTGTGTTAGAGACTCTGAGGAGGAAGCAACTCTACGGAAAGCTTTTGAAGTGTGAGTTCTTCTTGGACCAGGTCGAGTTCTTAGGTCATGTTGTGACCGAGCACGGGATCTCAGTGGACCAGAGGAAGATTTCGGCAGTCGAGTCTTGGTCTACGCCTCATTTGCCGAGGTTCGGAGCTTTCTGGGTTTGGCTGGCTATTACCGGAAGTTCATCCAGGACTTCTCGTAGATTGCAGAGCCGATGACTAGACTCACCAGGAAGGACATGGAGTTTGTCTGGACTGTTGAGTGTCAGGCTGTATTTGATAAGCTGAAGAGGAGGTTGACTTCAGCTCCAATCTTGACTTTGCCATCTGGGTCAGGTGGGTTCTCGATCTACAACGATGCTTCAGGGAAGGGCTTGGGTTGTGTTCTTCAGCAGTACGGAAAGGTGATTGCCTATGCATCCAGGCAGTTACGTCCTCATAAGAAGAACTATCCTACTCATGATCTGGAGTTGGTCGCAATTATTTTTGCTTTGAAGTTATAGAAGCATTACCTGTACGGAGAGCGAGTTGAGATCTTCACAGATCACAAGAGCTTGAAGTACGTGTTCACTCAGAAGGAGCTGAACATGCGGCAGTGGCGGTAGTTAGAGCCGATGAAGGACTTCGATATGCAGTACCATCCGGGGAAGGCCAACGTAGTTACAGATGCCTTGAGAAGGTATCCAGTAGCTATGTTCTTGACGACAGATCGTCATCTTTTGGCCGACCTGGATAGTTTGGGTATCGAGGTCATCATTCCGAGCGTGGAGATCTAGATGTGGGATTTGCAGATTCAGTCTGAGCTGATGGATTGAGTCAGGTCGGCGCATTATGATGATGTTTCCCTGAGGAGCATCAGGGAGCATGTGCGGACGTATTTGCTCGACGATTTCTCTGTAGCCGAAGATGGGTCATTGCGGCATGGTACTAGGCTGTGCATTCTGCGTGGAGAGCTTCGGGAGGAGGTTCTTCAGGAGGCGCATCACTCTCAGTATTCTATGCATCCTGGAGCCAACAAGATGTATAGGGACCTGAGAGAGCACGTGTGGTGGTATGGCATGAAGCGCAAGATAGCTGAGTTTGTATCTCGTTGCCTTATGTGTCAGCAG
Source organism: Iris pallida (assembly GCA_029216955.1). Lineage (NCBI taxonomy): Eukaryota > Viridiplantae > Streptophyta > Magnoliopsida > Asparagales > Iridaceae > Iris > Iris pallida. Next base: position 25,550 of record JANAVB010038015.1, on the reverse strand, counting down.
GTGAAGGCCGAGAGACAGAGACGGTGGATTGCTACAGTCGCTACCCATTCCCGAGTGGAAGTGTGAGCACATCACCATAGACTTTGTGTCTGGACTTCCACGATCGCCAGGAGGGAAAGACGCGGTTTGGGTCATCGTTGATAGATTGACCAAATCGGCCCACTTTTTGCCTTTTAAAGTGGGTTTGTCTACGGAGAGGCTGGCAGAGCTGTATATTCGTCAGATCGTGAGATTGCACGGGGTTCCAGTGAGCATAGTTTCAGACCGGGATAGCCGATTCACTTCCTACTTCTGGAGAAGTTTGCAGGCTAGCTTGGGCACCTCACTCAAGTTTAGTACCGCTTATCATCCTCAGACAGATGGGCAGTCGGAGAGGACCATCCAGACTTTGGAGGATACGCTTCGCACATGTATGCTTGATCTCGGGGGTTCTTGGGAGGACCATCTTCACCTGGTAGAGTTTGCTTACAACAACAGCTACCAGGCCAATATAGAGATGTCGCCATTTGAGGCTCTATATGCGGAGATGCCGTACTCCTTTATCTTGGGACAATGTCGACAAGAGGGCGCTTCTTGGGCTGGAGATAGTTGTGGATGCGGCCGAGAAGGTCAGATTGATTAGAGACAGACTTCGGGTGGCTCAGGATAGGCAGCGACATTGGGCCGATAGTCACCAGAGACCGTTAGAGTTCGAGGTTAGTTTTAGTTTTCTGTCGTATTGTTTGTTAGTTATGTGCTGAGTTTTGTCTTATGTCTAGGTTGGTGACATAGTATTTTTGAGGATATCCCTGACACGTGGCACGATTCGCTTTGGCGGCGGTGGGAAGCTCAGTCCGTGCTATATCGGACCTTTCACCATCATAGAGAGGATCGGTGCAGTAGCTTACCGACTAGACTTGCCGACTAGGCTTGATGGAGTGCACAACATGTTTCATGTATCTCAGCTGAGGCGGTACGTGGCAGATCCTAGCCATGTATTGGACCATTCAGCGATACAGGTGGGACCTACTCTCAGCGATACAGAACAGCTGGTGGAGATTCTGGATCGTAGGGAGAAGGTGCTCCGGAACCAGGTCATACCCTGGTTCGGGTTGCATGAAGACATCACTCTCCAGATGAGTCTACATGGGAGAGAGAGGACGACATGCGGGAGCATTTTCCTTATCTTTTTGTGCCCTGAGGTATAAATCTATTTCCTTTGTTTTTCTGTTTGTGATTTTCTGTGTTTGTTGTCTTCAATTTCGAGGATAATTTTTTTAAGGTGGATAGACTTGTCACCCTCACTTTTCCAAGATAGGGTAAAATGGTAATTTTCTATTTTAGAATATTTTTGAGAATTTTATTTCATGAATATTAATATTTAATGATTATAGGAGTCGGGTTCGAATTTTATCGCATTCCGACTAAATTCGGGACTCCGGAGAATTTTGACTTGAGTTGTGATTAACACATTAATTAGCCATGGCCCACCATACTTGACAATTAGGTCTAGGAGTTTGGACTAGTCCCCCATGAGTGTTTAGGCTTAAGTATGATTTTTTATTTAGTCTAAACTAACTCCCAAAATCCAATTAGGAAGCTAACTTAGCTAAGAAGTAATAGGGAAGGGCAAACTTGTAAATTGCAAGTTGCCCCAAACCCTTTCCAATAGGGCCGGCCACCCCCTCCCTATTTTCTTCTTTTCCACTTTAAATATTTCTTCTTCTTCTCTCCAAGTTTCTTTCAAAAGGAAAGAATAGATTTCCTTAAAAATCATCTCCAAAATAATCTCTCCTTTCCATTTTTCTTCCATCCAACTCTTCCTCTACCCCAAGTGAAGCTTCTCCAAGCTTTTGGGAGCAAGAAGTGCAAGGTTGTGTCCTAAACAATTCGTTTTGTGTCGTAGCCGTGTCGGAGGATTTTTGCTTTGGATCCATCTTCCGATAGGTACAACCTATCCTCTAATCTATTCTTTTCATCATGTAAACTAGATTGGACCCCGTAGGATTGATCCCCGTGTTTGTGCCCCTCTTCGTGTCAAGTTTGAGTCCGTGTGTGTCCTAGGAGAAGTTGTGATTTGTGGTTGTGTCCTTGAGTTTTCCCCAAATTTGGACACTTCTAGAATGATTAGGTTTTGCCTCTAAGTGGTTTAGGAACTTTAAATTCTTTGTGTTAGTGTGTGTGTTTGTGTTCATGTATATATATGTGTGTGTGTTCATGTATATATATATATATGATATATATATATATATATATATATATATATAGATATATATATATATATATATATATATATATATATATATTTATTATTTATATATATATATATATATATATATATATATATATATATATATATATATATATATATATATATATATATATATATATGTGTGTCTCTATATATATATATGGGTGTGTTATATATATATATTTGAGAGGGATTAAAGAAGAAGATAGGAGAGTTTAGAGAGAGTTTAGAGAGGGATTAGAGAAGGAAAAATAGAAGGGAAAAGAGGTAAGAAGAGGGAAGAAGAAGGGCAGGAGCAACAGGCTGTCCCCCTCCACAGCATCAGTAGCTGCAGTAGAAATAGCAGCAGCAGTAGCAACAATACCAGCAGCAGTAGCAGCAGCAAAGGCACATTTCCCCCCTTTTGACCCCCAAATCAACCTACATACACACACACACACACACACACACACACACACACACACACACACACACACACACACACATATATATATATATAGCTATATATACACCTATAAAACCCACTAAAATAACCTCTAAGTTAGTCCTAAGTGAGTGTGTGAAAAGTGAGATTGAGTGAGTGAATGTTGAGCGATTTAGAATCAAGTGAAGAGGGGATTTTGAGATTGGAGCATCGGAACGCATCCAAACTTGGAGGGGACTTAGTATAAAATATAGTTTACGGGTAGGCTCCTAGGTGGAAGATGGGGCTTTGTGTGGGATTAGGAAGATGGTATCGCACGATACCATAGAGTATCTTGAGATACTCAAGATAACGGGTAAATGACCAATATGGACCGTATGTCCACTCTACCTAGAGAACTTGGTAGGAAATGATTTTATAGGCTAGTATCCTACTACCCTAGGAAGCCGGAAGTGGAATTCCTAAGGGAAGGCCACTTGGCGTCAATGTTAGAGTGGTTTAAGGGTATGTGTATTAGAGGGTAATCGGATAATTTCAAGATACGGGGTTCGGGTATTCGGATTGGATTGAAACTTAGGTGACTTGTTAGGTACATCCTACAAATGTCATTTTTGAACCAATTTTGTGTCGGTTGACCCAGAGTTGACTTTTTATCCAAAAGTCAACGATGAGTCAACACTTTTTCTAAATTTGACCAAATCCAAACTAGAGTTGACCAGTTGACCAAAAGTCAACTGTTGGTCAACACTTGACCAGTTTGACCTAGGGTTGACCTAGAGTTGACCAGAGTTGACCAGGGTTGACCAGTTGGCTAAAAGTCAACTGTAGGCCAACTCTTGACCCCGTTTGATTTGCCTTGACTTGTTTTGACTTGCGATGTGACCTAGAGTTAACTTAGTCTGACTTCGATTGACTTGATATAACTTGATTTGACCTAGATTGACTTGACAGGATTTAGTGTGACTCAGTGAGACCTAGTTTGACCTAGATTTCATGTCATTCATTATAAATCATTCTTAACTTTGTTAAACTTAAATTAACATGAAATATCTCATCTTTAGGTTTCTGATTACCACTCTGAGCATAGATATACCCTACAGCTCAGGACAGCAGGCGAGTACATTCATTGATAGTTTTTATTGTCTTGATATCTGCTATATCCGATTCATTCGTAGTGTCTTAGTTGATTCCCAGTCACGATAGTTCACGGACTAGTATACGTTGGATCATGACATGAGATGTTGTTCCTAGATTTTTGGGTATATTGGTACACTTTCTCTCTTGTTCCCTGTACTTGTATAGACACCGATTTCTAAGGGGACTTGCTACCCTCTTATGAAATCACGTGCTATGACGTGTCATGTCCAGATCCATTGTAGGGGATGGGAAATTATTAGGGGCTATGTGATCCAAGCCATCCTGTCACTATTCTTGTGCTCATGCCACTCTCCCCTTACGTAGGGTGTAGCGAGATCCTATTTGCCTTATGCTCGTTATCCAGGTTGGCCGATATGACTTTCCGTTGAGGTCACCGCGGATTCCCGGGCCAAGTGGATAGCTTGTCCTGTCACTTATCCCAAGCCGATCACATGACGCTCCAATAATTCAAGGCACATTTTATATTTACTTATCTTATCATATATCTTGCTCTGTTCTACATTCAGTAATTTCTCACCATGTTATGATATTCAGTTACTCACATGTTCTACATGCCTTTATATTGTACCTTGAATGGAGACTAAGTTCTGCTCAGGAGAAGAGTTACAACCTCGATCCTTGTTTGGTTTAAGGGTTGTAACTCAGCTTCCGAACTGTTCCTAAGTCTTCATATGTAACATCCACTTTTCTAAAATGAGGGTAATTTTGTACTTTTATAATTTTGATTAATCGATAATAAGATTTTACTTATATTGTAATTTTTGGTAATTTTTTTAATCAATTTAAAACTATTTAAAATGTTGAATTATGATTTTGATGGTTAACTAGTTAATCCCTAGTTTTGCTAAGCTTAGTGACTAACCATGGGGACCTAACCATGTGATTAGAATGACTATTTACAACTTTTTAGGCTAAGGGTATTTTGGTTATTTTGTGACTTTTGAATTATTTAGGATTTTGATTAATTAGTAAATTTTAGATTATTTTAATAATAACTAAATTGATGTATTATGATTTTGGTCATTTTTATATTTTAATATTTTTGAAATTTTTTATATTTTTAATATTGTTTTTATTGGATTTGTTTAGTCGGGTTTGAGTTTCGTCTCGTTTCGACTTGTATTATGACACGGGTAGCTTGAAATCTAGATGGGACCCAATATTAAGTTAAGCATGGCTCACATGACCCAACATTAAGTTAGTTAATTAAACTAATTTTTATCATGTTAGAATGGTTAAGTTAGAGGCTCAAAACTAGATCATTTTGACCCCAAACTTGAACCTAGTCTAGACTTAACCATATGAGACTAGAGAGGGGCAATTAGGACATTTCCCATTAGACCTAATGGACTCTTTATGGCAGCCACCTTTAGGAGAGAATGATTCATTTCATTCATTATAATCTTGCATCTTTTATTTTCCTTTTGTTCTTCCCCAATTTTAGAGAGCCTTCCCATTGATTTGATCTCCAAATCAAATCATTCCTTCACCAAACCTTCTCTCAATCATTCCCATTCTCCAAGGGAAGGGTGCTACCAAGGATTGGAAGAGAAGTGCAAGGAGGAGTGTCCACTTTGAGGGATCTTCGTATCGGAGCCGTGTCCTAAAGGATTTCATTGGGATTCCACTCCCAATAGGTAAAACCCATCCTTTAAATCGATTTTCTTTGCATATAAATTAGTTTTGAATCCGTAGGATCCATCCTCATGCATGTGTCCTATTTAGATTCAAATTTGAGGCCATTAGGAGCTCTCTTGAGGATTTTAGATATATGTCTTGTGTCCTACTTGATAGATCCCAAATTAGGATACCCCATATGTATGTATATATGATAATAGTTTAAATAGATATTTAAATTCAGTTTTAGAATGGCTAGAGAGTGGATTGATCTTAGTTAGGATGGTTAGAATGAGTTTCATTTGGATACCTATATTTGTATCCAAGTGTCTTGGCCTATGTGTGTTCTTTTGTCAAATTCGTCATAATTTTTATCCACGTTTTTATTAACCAAAGCAACTTAGAAATGTCATAACATTTAGCTTAGAACTCCGATTTATCTTTCGTTTTTTTAAAAGAAATGTATCGAAGTTAGCTTTCCAAATATATATTTTAATAAGCCAAATTCGTTCTGTAACTTTCTGTAAAATTATTTGAGTGTCAGCTGTACGAAAGACGAACGTGTTTCGATATTTTCACAATTTTGGGAGCTTTCGGACACGAAAATGCGATCCGTTTGAAGTTTAGGAAAGCTAACACGAAGGGCTACAACATACTTTAATTCTAGAGTTTAGTAGAGGCCCAATTGGTACAGTATTAGTTTTAAGTAGAAGAGTGACTATATGATATATGCATTTTTTGTAACATATGAGCCTATGTAGTATGGGTATTAAATGAATATAGAGTATGTAATGCATGATATGTTAGATGAGTAAAATGATATATATATATGATATATATTCTCTTTACATTAATGTATATATATGGTTGAATGCAAGCATGTAGGAATGCAATTAATATAATGTATTAAAGCAATGCATAAATGCATGAATGAAAGAATAATATACAATATATGCATGAAAGTATATAATGAATGCTAGATATGAATGCAAGGTATATATGTAATGATAGATATAAATGCATAATGTATAAATATTGTAATACAATATATAATGATAGCATGTATGGTAATGTAGAATATATGATGCAAGCATGTATATGTCCACTGTTTTCCCTTTTTCTTACATTTTCCTTCCCTTCCCTTTCCATTTCAGTTTTCCTCCTTTTTTTTCCTCTTCTATTTTTACATGTTATATACAATGTATATAATGTATAGATGCATGTAAGTATGTAATATGTATGAATGAATGTCATATATGAATGAATGAATCAATCAAAGGTATAAGTAAAATATAATGCTTTGTAATGAATGTTAACATATATAATGTATAAAAGTATGTATGTAAATGTGCATGAATGTATATATCTATGTAACTATGTAAATATGCATGATGTAACATATGCCTATAAAAATAAATATGTATGTAATGTGGATATGCATGTATGTATGAAGGTATGTATTTATATATATTATCTATTTTATATTATGCATTGTTGTGGTTCACATTGTCTTGTGATATGTGAGTGCTAGCCTAGGCTTGGTTAGGCCTAGTGAGACTTGTTAGACTTGTTGGGCTAGGACTTAACCTAGTTGACCTAATTTGACTAGTGTGGTTGACTAGAGTTGACCAAGTGTTGACTTTAGTCTAGTTTGACCTAGACAGCATGCAGATGCATTGTACATTTCATTTATCATCTCTCGTATACATCTTGACATGTGTTGCTCTAAATAGGACTCTGTGGCTTCAGTTTGGACCTCTATACCTATCAGCTGTTCAGGTTATCAGGCGAGTACATTCTCTGATAGTTCTATCATTTAATTGTCAATTACTGTACTTCAGTTATAGTTAGTTTTATGTGATTCTCTGTTACAACACGTATGGATATTTCTGGATTCATGTATGCGACACACATACTAAACTTATCTGGCTCTATTACTGGAATCACTGGAATCATTATGGAATCATCATATTTTGGCTGGACTTATCTCGATTCACGTATCGAATTTTGGATTCATTTGTATTGCGGGACGAGGAAATATTGAGTAAGACATGTAGACATACCCCAAATCTCGAATCTCCCAACTGGAATCTACTGGAAGCATAGCTATCTCTCGCCTGATCAGTGAGAGATGTGCCTGATTACCTACAGTCGTTTACATGTCGATCTCAATATTTTAAAACACACTATTAGAGTATAGCTGGTCTCACCTGGATTCTTGATCACTACCTCGAATCATCTTCTACTGGATTCATCTTATATTAGATTCGTCCCGTACTGGATTTATATAGGTTTTACACTGGTTTATATTTTCTGTCTTGACTTATCATGTTACTCTAGTTCAGCTAGATTTATTTTACAGTCTTCATTGCCATCATTCTTCTCTTGTTTTAGTTATTTTACTTTCCTTGTATCTTACTGCTTCTCTATACTATCACCTAAATATAAACTGCCATATTCATCAATAAAACTGTTTATAACTGCTTTATAGTTCTCTGTCATTACTTGGGTTTTCTTGATGAGTTGTACTCGTTCCTGTCCTGACTGGACCTGTTGATAAATTTTACAGATAGCTTGGAGGTCGCCTGCTAGCCTAGATGAGACACAGTAGAGGTTGTATAGATAGTTATTTTAGTTGTCTTGAGTTGTATTTACTTTATGTATTACTGTACTTGAATTTTGAGATGTTTTTCGGGTTTGTGTATCTTAGACACTTAGACTTCTATCTGCGGTATCTCTTTGTGGATTTTATATTTTATCTATCTCTTATCATGCTCTACCTTAGATGTGATTGAGACTGTATTTGCTATGTCACCTCTATTCAGAGTGTATATACTATATAGGTACCTTTATATTGTTAGATGTTTGACCTAGGACAACGTTCTACCGCCGATACTGCGGCGTAGGCTGGACGTACCCACTTCTCGTGCCCTTACTCTAGGGTGCGGATCGTGATATCATATATCTTTGTCTTGTAGTTCATTATACTGTCTCTTATAAAATTTGTCAATTCACATGGAACTGCTGTTAGTGCTTGTACTTGCTCATTTTTCTGACAGAATGCCGTTATGATATATTACAGATGATTCTGAGTCGGACTGCTCGACCTATTATGGGCTCGAGCTAGATGGAGTAGTCCACGACCGTGGCCTGATAGTAGAGCCACTATATTTTGTACTCCCGGATTAGTGTAGCTTAGTTGGGTTGCCTGGACTGTGATCCAGCTAGTATTATCAGACTGTAGCTTTCTATGGTATATTTTGTGACCCTGTGATGTTGTATATATCTGGGCTTGTATTGGACACTGGACTTATTTCCTTTTTATCTATCATATGTTTTTCTTCTGTGCCATCTACCTTAGTTTTATTCTGTGATTGAGATTGTATTGCTATGTCACCTCCATTCGGACTGTATATACTGTACAGGTACCTTTATACTGTTAGTCGTAGTATTTACAGACGTTATATACAGCGTTCTTCCGTCGATACTGCGGCGTAGGCTGGACGTACCCCCGTGCTCGTGCCTCTCATAAGGGTGCGGGTCGTGACACCTTCCCAGAAATTTTGAAATGTTTTATTATTATTTATTTTATTTAAATGGAAATTTTTAGACTGTACAAGATGATATATACACCATTATTGGTTTATTGGATTTTATTATTATTATTATTATTTTATTGAGAATATTATTATGTAATATAATATTATTGGTTATATTATTGTCGTCAAATAAATGTGATGATATATGTGTTCCTATTTATATAGATAGTCTCTACACTAAGAATAAATGCTAGCGGAATTTATGTGAGTTTATGGAGGTATATATATATATATCGGCATATATATATATCGGCATATATATATATATATATATATATATATATATATATATATATATATATATATATATATATATATATATATATATATATATATATATATAAAATTTATTAATTGATATTTATATAGATATACGTATATATATATGTATGTATGTGGGTGTATGTATATATAGTAAAAAAAATGTATGTATGTGGGTGTATGTATATCTAGTTTTTGTTTTGTTAATATTTTGTTTTCCTTTATTTATATTTACTCTATTATACATATATATATATATATATATATATATATATATATATATATATATATATATATATATATATATATATATATATATATATATATATATGTATAATAGAGTAAATATAAATAAAGGAAAACAAAATATTAACAAAACAACAACTGCTACAATCATGCAACAGCATGTTAAGCTTGGGCCCAGCCCGAGCAGTTACCCTGGCTTAACACCAGCCGAACAACAATTCCTCTCCGACCCGGATTGCGACAACAGTATATGTATTCAGATGATAGAGGATATCGAAATGATCAAACCCTAATTCACCCCTGCACAATCCCAGATCCTCATGTGCCCCCTTGACCGCGGTGCCACCACCGTAGTGGCCGGCCGACAAGCAGAAGGAAGGCGCACGCGCGGGCCGCGCGCACAAACGCGGTTTGCACAAACAGCTGTTACGGCCACAGGGGCTGTGTTCGCAGCGACGATTCGTCGTGGATAAGGGATGGTTTCACGAGCTACAAACTCTGGTATGAACCTCACCTAACCCTCTTTAGATCCCATTGAATAACTTCGATAATCGTAGAAAAACCTGTCCACAATATCGACACAAAGTCGAGCAGAAACGGTACAAAAACAGAACACTAGTGCAGTCCAATCATCTATGTTTGGAGGTCTTTTTCGATCGATCTAATGTCATATTAGAAATTCTATTTGAACATGTTTTTAGACAACATATACATGATCACAACCCATTTGATAGACTCTGTTTTCGTAAGGTATGTAGGAAGTTATTCGATTCCGATGTTTACCGAAAAACTGTTTTTAAAATATTAAAAAAATTAGAAAACCTTTGATATGACGTGCATCCCGCCAATCCGAGCAACATGGTCGCGAACCGAAAGAATCGAAAGGTGCATAACTGCTTCTTGGTTGTGTGTGCTTTGACGGAATTCAAATTTGTTGCGTGTGCGCGACAAATTTGATACGTATCCGTTGAAATTCACCGTATCAGCCTCTGGACAAATTTCTCAATTACTTTATGCACGCTCGTCAGATCGAACCGAAACATATGCTAACAGGACCGTATCATTTTTCTGGTCCTGTATGCCAAATTTGGTCCAATTCTGAGACAGTTGAATCGGAACGCCGTTTTACGGGCCCCACGGTCCGACTCAACGGGCGATTTTGTGCACGGCCCGCCAAAATCCAACTTTGAACATACGGTTGGGTTCGTATTAGAAAACTGGACCTGTTGACATATAGTTTGATGACTTTAGAGACCGTTGACTCTGGCATGCTTTTCGGTGCAAAGTGGGTCCAACGGCGGACACCGTTTTGACCCAAAATTACCGTTTTGCTCCAGTGTCCAGAATTGGACATAAGGACAGACAATCCTAGCTATTTTAACTATTCTGAGAACGTTAGTACTGTTTATTTTAGCATCTGGGGACTTCTGTATGTGTTGACTGATTGTGGCTCATTGAGTGGTATAATATTATTGGTTTCACCAGCTAAGGACCTCAGGCAAGTGCACTTTCTGATTGCTTTCGATTCATACTAGTCTTTTCATTTCATGTTTATACATATATCTTGCTGCTTGTTGATACGTTCGTCACACGGAGTAGTCGGGATGGAAAATATCTTAGTAGACATGTGGACTATCCAGAACTATCCCCATGATGTCTATTCGTGAATAATAGCACCTGTACACGACACGTGCAGGTGCCGGATTTATCCCCTAGCCGTTCACATGTCGAAACAGATATTTCACACCACATAGGTAGATGTCTTTTATTTATTTTTCCTTTTCTTCTCCACCGTACCATGTCATCAGTACATTCCAGTTTTTATATCTCATATGTTATTTTTATGTCTTGTTAATTCTATTGTGTTTTCGTATTGCCGTCGATTTGTGTACTTGTTCCATTCCTGACTAAAAACCATCATTTTTTAGGTTAGCTGTGTCTTCACTTAGCTTTGGGGAGATTCAGGTGTACTTGCAGACAGAAACCTAGAAATAGATAGCAGTCGTATAATTTCCATTAAATGTGAAAACTTTGCATTTCCTTTAATTTGAAATATTATAAATGTTATAAATGTTGTAATAAATCTAGAATTGTGAATGAGAAATAATTTGTCATATTCTGTAATTCTTAGCATCTTGGCCGTAACAACGTTCTACCGCCGACTCTGCGGCGTAGGCTGGTTTGGACACGTCTTGTATCCGAAAAAGCGGTTGCGGGTCGTATCTAATTTTTGTGGTGGCCCATGAAGGTCAGATTGCACAAATTATTGCGAACTCGTGATGGTACGTTAGTCATACTATTGCGAGCCTGCGACTAGGAAATGCTCATTCACAAACTAGGATTGAAATGATTTAAGGGAATGACTAGGACTAGGAGTCCCTTATTTCAATTGACCGATTGGGTAGTTAAGGTTGTTAGATAGGCCATACTATTTAGGAATTATTGAATTCAGATGATTTGCCAGATCTCTATAGAAACACTATTACTCTTGATATGATGACATGATCCAACGTGGGTATACTACTCACTTGGCTAGTTAGGCTTTCCCTAGAATTAAGGCTATAATCTTGATGACCTGTTCAATTTTGTTTTGCTCTATTAGATATAAACATCATATCACTAGTTAGAGTTGCTTATTTTTAAAAAAAATTAAATTCTAATTTTGGTGAGGAACTGGTTTATAATTTCTGATACTGCTAATCATATACGAATCTCGAGTTAGATTTGATTTAAAGGTTCACTCAGCAATTTAAAATGCATATGAAATAGATACTAGAATGTTTGTATTTCTTTCGTCTTTAATTATTTCCTCCATGTTAAATCTTTTGTTTTAAATGTTGTGACTGATAGGACAAATACCTACGCTCTATTTTTAGTCAACTTATTTGAATCTCTAGAAGCTCATGAATTTTTACGGAAATAGTTAAAAGAGTGTTAGTTAAATAATAATGGTTAGACAGTAGCGCACTGTCGTCAATTATTTGAGAGGGGAGAATGTGGGTTCACTGCAGCCAGCAGCGCACTGGCGAGGCACGACCCATAGAATTAAAATCCTTTCGAAGAATTATAGGTTATGGATCATTGCTAAAACTATATCCTTATTGACTTCTTTTGACCTTGTGTCAATATAAGGTAGGGTACCTGATAGCATATCACAGCTGAATGACGGAACCAAGGGTTTACCACCGCCCGAGTATACGGGCGAGGCATAATTCTCGGTGAAAGGACTCCAGACGTGATCACAAGTTTAGGATACTATAGAGGATAGAAAATAGCCCTGTATGTCCCATAAGACACAAAGCCAATACTAGTGGAAGTTCTGTGGCATGTCTTTCAACCTCATATTATGTGGTCATTGTGATCTATTGACGAGGTAATTGACTGACACTAATATCTTTAATTAGAAAATAGAACTCAAAAGTCAATAACCCATTAGTCGACCAAGGCCTTAGGGATAGGAAGATTATAGGAAGACTGTATAAGCAAGAACACCAGGTAAGATTTTGATTCTCTCAAAACTCGAACTACTTATTTCCTCCTTCCAAAAATCTCGCATACTTGTATTTTTGACTATCTTGACCAACACTGCTATTACAGCCTAGTTTTTGCAAGCTTACTCTTTTATCGAGCTTGATTCGAGACATATGTTTATTGGGGACGCCCGCTAACATATTGTCTAATCAGAATCATTGTATTACGGTCTGATCAACCATGATACATTGGTTCGCTTTTCATTTAACTAGCCTATATGGATTGAGATGTAGATGTCTCTAGGATCTCATCCGCGACTACTTTGATAATTTCTCTTGAATTATACATTCGCCTTTGAATCACGTAATTGTATGCAGCGACATCTCTCTGGAACTCTTTATTGTTTTTGTCTTTTACTAATTGGGAAGATGAAAGCTCATAATTGATAGATAGATACAGAATATTCCCCATGGCTACGATAGTTGTATACGCAAGTATAGCTACCATCAGCCAGCCATACGACTAGAACCATGCCTTGAGTTACCCGTTCTCCTTTCGACCATCAAACTACTATTGGGACCTTCTAGCCAACTGAATTTGAGAATGATTAGGATTTCACCCTTAGTCAAAATGCCAACCTAGGAGACTACCTATTCTCAAGAGACCAAATGATGTGAGCCTCTAATCATTTGTTTGAAGTTTGGTTTAACTAGAACCCTTGTGACAATAGTCTGGCAGGTTCGACACCAATAGAAGTTCACGACCCAATCGTTAGAAACCTTTTTACCTTAGAGTTGGTTACCCCGTCAATAACTCTTGTATACTATTGATGTGTATATTCCTCTATTTTATCGACTATGTGTCAATGTACATACTCGTTTTTCGTTTGTTGAGGAACGATTCTTGACTTATATCTACTATATTCCATTCCGCCGTGCCTTATTCTTTATTAATAAGAGTCGAGGCTCACTATCCGGACCTCAGAATTTTTCTAATCTCATTATTCCTAAAACCATATCCTAGCTTCTAAAGTGGGTAGACTATAAGCCTCCTAAAATTTTGGAATATATGAAGATTACCGATTGATCGAAATAATTTCCATTAGGATGATAATTAGTGCCCCGTAGACTCCCACTTTCCACTTAGATCATTTTAGTGTCCTCGACCGTGTCATTAATATTCGGAGCACAAGACCAGCGGTTACCCTCCAATAAATTTCACATGCAAGATCTAGACAAGTCCACCTTCATCTAGATATATCATATCCCACTCAAACTCATCCCCTTGTACTCTATTTTTGGGGAATGACTTTCAGGTTAAGAGGACTAGCTATAACCCTTACCATAATACCGGTATACTTTCCGACTTCCATTAGAGCCTCAACTTCGACTAAATTCCTTCGACCCAATATATGGTTGTGGTCTACTCGAAGCCCACTACGCACATGCCACTAGTGTGCCACCCAACTGAGGCCTCAAGTGCTACTTAAACACAAAAGTCACTGAAGGCGCATTTTGGACTTTAGGAACCTAGCTAACCAACCTGACTGACAACTAGCTCAACCACTTGGGTGGAAACCTATTCTAGGGTACCCTAACCTAGTAGAAATAGTTTATCTTGGGATCTTGTTCAGTACATATATTGAGATCCAAGGTTCATCCAACCAACGAGTGATATCCAAATAGGAAACCCACCCATCCAGAAAAACACCCATAGTTGGTCTATAAAACCGAACTGTTTGAAATAGGTCCCCATACCTATTATGTAGGCTCCACCCCTTAGAATGGGTAGCCATTCGTAACCCTTATTCTATCTACCTGGAAGTCGCGTGCATTTATATTCTTTGCCCGTATGTTTAAATAACCACGGGAAAGATCACAATCATGATTTCTCAAGGTTCCATTCTATTAGAAAATCCTGTTCAGATAGAATTTCGAGAAAGGAATTTCAGTATTGCAAGGGTTGCAAGCCCCTCTAAGAAATGAAGGGTTCTTCGAATTGGCGAGTGACTGGACTAGAGTAGCCCAATCAAGCAAATAAGTCTATGGTTCATAAACTTTCTTCCTATTTGCATTATTGGATATTCTCTACCGCTTTTGAAACTTCATGTTTGCTCTTGATTGTTCTTCCTTATCTTCCTCTCCTTCCTATTTCAGAGAGACGAATGGTCATGCTTACTAGAATTTACCAATATTTCTTAGCTACTTGTGTAAATTGTTGCTGTTAAATTTTGGATTACTTGATAGATAGGAGAGGGTTGTAGACGCCATAAGCAGTAGATATCTGTTGGTAGGATTGTTAGCAACTAGTTAGAAGATTATAGATTTTAATTGTGAGAAGTAGTGTGACCAAAGGTGGGTAGAAGTTCTCGATGATTCGTAGTTACGAAATGGCTAGGAGAAGGATATAAATTATTTCGAGAAATTAAAATTTAAGGAGTTTAAGGTTAAGATAGACTTTCTTTTTGAATTTTAAGAAAATTTACGAATTAGAATTTCGAGGACGAAATTATTTTTAAGGTGGGTAGATTTGTAGCTCCCCTTCCCAGAAATTTTGAAATGTTTTATTGTTATTTATTTATTTAAATAGAAATTTTTAGACTGTGTAAGATGGTATATACACCATTTTTGGTTTATTAGATTTTGTTATTATTACTATTATTATTATTATTATTATTATTATTATTTTATTGAGAATATTATTATGTAATATAATATTATTGTCGTCAATAAATGTGATGATATATGTGTTCCTATTTATATAGATAGTCTCTACACTAAGAATAAATGCTAGCAGAATTTATGTGAGTTTATGGAGGTATATATATATAGGCATATATATATATATATATATATATATATATATATATATATATATATATATATATATATATATATATTTATAATTTATTAATTGATATTTATATAGAAATTCGTATATATATATGTATGTATGTGGGTGTATGTATATATATATATATATATATATATATATATATATGTATAGTAGAGTAAATATAAATAAAGGAAAACAAAATAATAACAAAACAACAACTACTATAATCATGCAATAGCATGTTAAGCCTGGGCCCAGCCCGAGCAGTTACCCTGGCTTAACACCAGCCGAACAACAATTCCTCACCGACCCGGATTGTGACAGCAGTATATGTATTCGGATGACAGAGGAGATCGAAATGATCAAACCCTAATTCACCCTTGCGCAATTCCAGATCCTCGTGCGCCTCCTCGGTCGCGGCACCACCGTCGTAATGGCCGGCCGGCCAGCAAACGACAGGTGTGCGCGCGGGCCGTGCGCACAAATGCGGTTTGCACAAAAAGCAGTTACGGCCACAGAGACTGTATTCGCAGCAAACGATTCATCATGGATAAGGGATGGTTTCACGAGCTACGAACTATGGTATGAACCTCACCTAACCCTTTTTAGATCCCATTGAATAACTTAGATAATCGTAGAAAAACACGTCCGCAATATCGACACGAAGTCGAGCAGCAACGGTACAAAAACAGAACACTAGTGCAGTCCAATCATCCATGTTTGGAGGTCATTTTCGATCGATCTAATGTCATATTAAATTCTATTTGAACACGTTTTTAGACAACATATAAATGATCACAACCCATTTGATAGACTCGTTTTTGTAAGGTATGTAGGAAGTTATTCGATTCCGAAGTTTACCGAAAAACTATTTTTAAAATATTAAAAAAGTAGAAAAACCTTCGATACGACATGCGTCCCGCCAATCCGGGCGACGTGGTCGTGAACCGAAAGCATCGAAAGGTGCGTAACGGCTTCATGGTCGTGTGGGCTTTGACGAAATTAAAATTGGTTGCGTGTGCGCGACGAATTTGATACATATCCGTTGAAATTCACCGTATCAGCCTCTGTGCAAATTCCTCAATTACTTTGTGCATGCTCGTCAGATCGAGACAAAACTTATGCCAACAGGACCGTATCATTTTTTGGGTCCTGTATGCCAAGTTTGGTCCAATTCTGAGACAGTTGAATCGGAATACCGTTTTACGGGCCCTACGGTCCGACTCAACCGATGATTTTGTGCACGGCCTGCCAAAATCCAACTTTGGATATACGGTTGGGTTCGTATCGAAAAACCAAAACTGTTGGCATATAATTTGACGACTTTAGAGACCATTGACTCTGGCACGCTTTTCGGTACAAAGTGGGTCCAACGACGGATACCGTTTGACCCAAAATTACCGTTTTGCCCCTATGTCCAGAATTGGACTTAAGGACAGACAATCCTAGCTAATTTGACTATTCTGAGAACGTTGGTACTGTTTATTTCATCATCTGCAGACTTCTACATGTGTTGACTGATTGTGGCTCATTGAGTGGTATAATATTATTGGTTTCACCAGCTAAGGACCTCAGGCAAGTGCACTTTCTGACTGCTTTCGATTCATAGTAGTCTTTTTATTTCATGTTTATACATATATCTTGCTGCTTGTTGACACGTTCGTCACACGGAGTAGTCGGGAGGGAAAATATCTTAGTAGACATGTGGATTACCCAGAACTATCCCCATGATGTCTATTCGTGAACAATAACACCTGTACACGACACGTGCAGGTGCCGAATTTACCCCCTAGCCGTTCACATGTCGAAACAGATATTTCACACCATATAGGTAGATGTTTTTATTTATTTTTTCCTTTTCTTCTCCACCGTGCCATGTCATCAGTACTTTCCAGTTTTCATATCTCATATGTTATTTTCATGTCTTGTTAATTCTATTGTGTTTCGTATTGCCGTCGGTTTGTGTACTTGTTCTATTCCTGACTGGAAACTATTATTTTCAGGTTAGCTTTGGCTTCACTTAGCTTTGGGGAGATTCGGGTGTACTTGCAGACAGAAACCTAGAAATAGATAGCAGTCGTATAATTTCCATTAAATGTGAAAAACTTTGCATTTCCTTTAATTTGAAATATTGTAAATGTTATAAATGTTGTAATAAATCTGGAATTATGAATGAACAATAATTTGTCATATTCTGTGATTCTGAGCATCTTGGCCGTGACAGCGTTCTACCGTCGACTTTGCGACATAGGCTGGCTTGGACACGTCTCGTATCCAGAAAAGCGGGTGCGGGTCATGACAAGTTTAGGGATTACTTATCAGAGGCTGGGATTGTATCCCAATTGACTGTACCTGGAACGCCCCAGCAGAATGGTGTAGCCGAAAGAAAGAATAGAACTCTTATAGAGATGGTTAGATCAATGATGAGTTATTCGGATTTGCCAGATTCATTTTGGGGATATGACTTAGAGACTGCAGCTTATATTTTAAACTTGGTTCCTTCTAAGTCAGTACCTCTTACTCCCACAGAGCTGTGGATTGGGCGTAAGCCTAGTCTGAAACATGTTCACATTTGGGGTAGTCCAGCACATGTGCTGAATAGAAAAGCAGATAAGTTGGAATCTGTTGCTGCCCTTCCCAAAAATTTAGAATAATTTCTATTATTAATTATTTTATTAGAATGGTGATTTTAGATTTTATAGATAATGATTTAGTTAATTTTACGGTAGATAATTTTAGCCATATTGGAGTTTTGGAGTACAAGACGACTAGGAATCGTAGCACGGATAGTGTAATAGCGTGCCTTGGCTAGTGTACCTGCCCTGGTAGGGAAGGCCGAGTAATAGTGATGTCCTAACTAGAAAAAGCCAGGCCAAGTTGAGACTTAACACTTACCGAAGGTTTATTTATTTATTATTTATATTATTGAAGTTAGGGAAACCGGTTATACAAATTTAGCCCGGACTGGACCCGAACTGAGCCAAACCCATGTAGTCATACGGCACGTCCAATGACATTCGTGTTGATGGAATTTGGAATGAGGGTGTGGTATTTCATTTTAATGGTTTAAGGAATACTTCTAAGTATTCATAATTAAATATTATAAATAATATTATTAGAAGATATTCGATGACGCTTGTATAAAATGGGTCTCTGTGCATTTTGGGATTTATGAGACTGCATATATGGTATATATAGATATACCATTAAGTGTTACAGAATTTCGTTATTGTTATTATTATTATTATTGTTATTATTATTTTATTATTAATATTAACATTATTGAGGAGGTTATTATATGATAATATTTATATTGGTTATAGTATTATTATTATCAAATAAATGTTATATAAATATATACATGTATTCGTACCTATAAAAATAGGCCCGACACTTGGAGTAGAAACATTGGGATTTTATTTAGGTCATTTATGGATATATTTAAATAAGGATACATATATAATGGGTTTGTGGGTGGGTGTGTGTGTGTATATATATATATATATATATATATATATATATATATATATATATATATATATATATATATATATATAATAATATACATATAATGATAGATATAATGGATTAAGGAAATAGTAAATAAAAAAAAGAAATAAAGAGAGAAAGGAACCATCACTGTACCAGCTTACCAAGCCCACGAACTAAGCCCAGCCTGAGAAGCCCACAGCCCCTACTGTTGCTAACCAACTTGTGAGCCCCAACAGCCGAACAGAGCCGACCCCCCCCGGGCTGTTCTTAACATTTATAAATCGATCGAGAGCAGAACTCTCGAAGGAAAAACATAGAAACCCTAACCCCTCAAGTACCAGACTGCCAAACCAGGCTGTGCGTCCATTCCCCCCGCGTGCGCGCGCCGCCTGGGCCACGTCCGGCCGCCGGCAGACGCGTGGCCGCGCGCGCGACAGCGCAACAATGGCACAAACCACGACAGCAGCGCCCCAAGGCCCCGACTTCGCGGATCCTTTCCTCCGCGCATGTTTGATCAATATTCGATTCGTCTTCGCAGGTATAAACACAACCCATACGAGATCATTTCCTTTCAAGTAGATTAAATTCATTCGCTTTATATTGGCCGATAAATTGAACCCAAGTTCGACAAAAAACTGTCGAAACCGAGACAGATTAAAGAACCCTGACGCTGACTTTGGAAGGCGGATTTCTACAAATCCGTAGAGAAACCTAGAAATCTATTTGAATAGAGTTTTAGAGTATATAATCAGGATTACAACCCAACTTTTAGATTGAATTTTCGTTCATTGAGCAGCATGAAAACCCCATGTGAAAATCGAGAAAAACTTATTAAAACAGTTTTCGAAAACATTAAAAACCATCCGATACGACGTGCGTCCCGCCAAACCGGGCGATGTGGTCGTGCACCGAAAGCATCAAAAGCTGCGTAACGGCTTCATGGTCGTATGGGCTTTGACGGAATTCAAATTGGTCGCGTGTGCGCGACGAATTTGATACGTATCCGTCAAAATTCATTGTATCGTGCACGTTGCAAATTTCTCAATTACTTCATGGACGCTCATCAGATCGAGACAAAACTTGCGCCAGCAGAACCGTATCGTTTTTCTGGTCCTGTATGCCAAGTTTGGTCCAATTATGAGACCGTTGACAAAATCACCGTTTTGTGGGCCCCACGGTCCCACTCAACGGACGATTTTGTGCACGGCCTGCCGGAATCCAACTTTAGACATACAGTTGGGTTCGTATCAAAAAACTGGATCCGTAGACATATAGTTTGACAAATTTAGAGACCGTTGACTCTGGCACGCTTTTCGGTGCAAAGCGGGTCCAACGGGGACACCGTTTTGGCCCAAAATTACCGTTTTGCCCCTCTGTCCAGAATTGGACTTAAGGACAGGCAATCCTAGCTAATTGGACTATTCTGAGATCATTGGTATTGTCTATTTCAGCATCCGGGGACTGTTGTACGGGTTTTGACTATTGGGGGCATATTGAGTGATTTGGATCATCGGTTTCACCAGCACAGGACCACAGGCGAGTACAGTTTATTGTCTGCATTTCGATATTAATTTTCACTATATTTCATTGATTGGCCATTGGTTAGGTGATTATTTTCTATTATAATTTGTTGAGTCAGGAATGAGAAGTACCAACGATGTGTGATCTGACCTTAGACCGTGTAGACCGTGTTGCATTTATTTCTTGTAGACAGTGTAGACAGTGATTTATTTATTTCTTGTAGACAGTGTAGACCGTGATTATTATTGCATCTAAACTGTGTAGTTCATGATTATTATTTTTGTAAATAGTTTCTTTATTGTAATATTTTCTGTAGACCGTGTAACTGTAGACCGTGTAACTGTAAACCGTGTAACTTTAGACCGTGTAGACCATGTCGCATAATTGTCCCGAGACCGATCACATATCAAAGGTACTTCTAACAGTGGGGAAAGTATATGTGTCTATTTATTTACTATTGATTTTCTGTCTATTCTTACGGCTTTACTGTTTATTTTCAAAACTCATGATTGATGTCTAACCTTTGTTTTTAGTATCTTCTTTATTGAGATTGCATTAAGTAGATTGTGCTCATTCCATTCCTGACTGGAAACCAACATTTTCAGTTTAGCCGTGGATTCACTTAGCTTGGGGAGTGGCGGGATTACTTGCAGACAAAAGCCTAAGAGACTAGTTAGATAGTTGAGTTTTAGTCATTTTATATTTGTACAAGTTTATATTTTTTGCAAAAATAAAACTTGTGCTCAGTGTAAATTTAAAATAATTTTGGTGAATGAGTATTATTTGTGATTTTGATCTTCATGGCCGTGACAGTGTTTTACCGCCGACACTGCGGCGTAGGCTGGCTTGGACACGTCTCGTATCCGTTTTTAAAAAAAAAAATGGTTACGGGTCGTGACAAGTTTTTGTGGTGGCCCATGCAGGTCTGTTTTCGTAAATCATGCGAACTCGTAATAGTACTTAAGTTAGTCGTACTATTGCGAGCCTGCGACTAGAAATGCTCATTCACGAATTAGAAATTAATTTAATTTACGAGAATGACTAGGATTAGGAGTCCCTTATACAAATTTACCAATGGGTAGTCTAGGCCATGCAATGTAGATAAGGAGCTATTAATTTTGATAGTTTATCTGATCCCCATAGGTACATTATTATCTCTTAATACGACGATGTAATCCAATTTGGTAGTTTATTCCCTTGGTAAGGTAGGGCTTCATAGAATTAATGATCTAGCCTTGATAGATTATTCAATTCATTCTCCTGCCTCCTTGGATATCGTCACCATATCTTAGTCTGAATTGCCCAATTAAAATCCTATTTTGCCGTAAGGGAATAGTTTATAATTCCTGATTCGGTTATGCAAATGCAAATCTCGAGGTAGACTGATCCAAAAATTTTCTCCCATGGTTCGAATACATGTGAAAGAGATACTAGAATATTTGTAATCCTTTTGTCTCCAGTTATTTCCTCCATGATTTTTTAGGATTGTGACTGCTAGGACAAATATTTACGCCTTATTACATACTCGACATGTTTGAACCTCTAGAAGCTCATGATTTTTAAGGATATAGTTAAAGGAATGTTAGTTAACTCATACTGGCAGGACAACAGCGCACTGTCGCCATTTATTTAAATTTTGGAGACTAGAAAATTACTGCAGCCAGTAGCGCACTGGCGAGACAACCCCTAGAGGTGAAATTAGTTAAGAAAATATAGGTGATGGGATATTGCCAAAACTATGGCTAGTGGTCCTCTCTTTGATCGCCGTTACCCTTGAGTCAATATTGGATAGGGTTAAGAAGTGTTTGACTTCGTATCATATTTGAGTTACGACACCAAGGGTTTACCACAGCCCGAGTATACGGGCGAGGCGTAGTCCTCGGTGAAATAACTTTAGACGTGATTACAAGTTTAGGGTACGTTGGAGGATAGGGAAATGCCCTGTACGTTTCTTGAGATCCAAAGCCAACACTAGTGGAAGTTCTGTAAGTTGGGTAACGTGTCTCCCGACCTAGCATTCCGTGGTCCTTGTGATCTATGGACGAGGTAATTGATTGACACTAATAGGTTTACCTAGAATACATAAGTTAGAGGTCATGACCCATTAGTCGACCGAATCCTTGTGGATAAGAAGATAGGAGGAAGACCGTATAAGCAAGAACACCGGGTAAGGTTTGATTCTCACAAAACTCGAACTACTTGTGCCTTCTTTCAAAAATCTCGCATAATTGTATTCGACTATCTTAACAAACGCTGCTGTTACAGCTTAGTTTTGCAAGCTCACTCTGTCCTCGAGCTTGATTCGAGGCATATGTTTAGTGGGGACGCCTGCTAACTTATTGTCTAATCAGAATCAGTGTATTATGGTCTGATCAACCATGATGCATTTTGGTTCGCACTTTATTTAATTATCCTACGTGGATTGAGATATAGATGTCTCTAGGGTTTCATCCACGACTGCATTGACAATTCCTCTTGAATTATATGTTCGTCCTTGAATCACGAAATTATATTCAGTAACATCTCCCTTGAATTCTTTATTGTTTTTGTCTTTCACCGATTTGGAAAGACGAAAGCTCGTGATGGTAGAGAAATACAGAGTATTCTCATGGCTATGATAATGGTAGGCACAAGTGTAGCTACCAACGGCCAGTCATGTGATTGAGTTACTCGTTCTCCCATCGACCCTCAAACTACTATTGAGACTTTCGAGCCATCTGAATTTGAGAATGATTAGGGTTTTACCCTTAGTCAGAACGCCAACCGAGGAGACTATCTATTCTCAAGAAGCCAAATTTTGTGAGTCTCTAATTATTGCTGGAAGCTTGCCCTAACTAGCAACCCGTAAGCCTTGAACCAACCCTTCCTCGACCGAAGTCCACAGTTAGACATGAGATGAGTGGACAATAGGGTAATCATTTACCGTGACACTCATCCCGAGATTGGTTTCCAACAAATATTACTCTAATTACGTGAACTTTATTATTAAGACCTAACTAGTGTTGGAACACCACGGTCACTAGCTTAGCCAATACCATAGTTTAAATACCCTGTCACACTATGACCTACCAGTTGTCAACAGCAATACCTGATCACTACAACCCTGGTGACCATAGCCTGGCAGGTTTAACACAAATATAATTTCTTGACTGAATTGTTAGAAATCTTTTATTATGTTGTGCCTTGGAGTTGGTTACCCCATCGGAAACTCTCATATACTGCGGACGAGTAGGTCATTCTATTTTATCGACCGTGTGTCATTGTACACACTCGTTCTCCATTCATCGATGAACGATCCTTGACATGATTTATATCTACCGTATTCCATTACGCAGTGCCTTATCCTCTATTAACAAGAGTTGAGGTACAGTATACGGATTTTGGAAATCCTTCTAACCTCGATATTCCTAAACCCATGTCCTAATTTCTAAGGTGGGTAGACTGTAAGCCTTCAAAATTTAGGATATACCAGGATTTCCGAGTGATTAGAACGATTTCCATTAGGGTGAAAACTAGTGCCCCATGGACTCCCACTTTCCATTTAGATCATTTTGTGCCCCGGCTGTGCCATTAATATTCAGAGCACGAGACCAGCTGTTACCTTCCAACAAATTTCACATGCAAACTCTAGACGAGTCCACCTTCATCTAGGTATATCATGTCCCACTCAAATACGTCCCCATGTACCTTATTTTTATGGTACAACTTTTAGGTTAAAAGGACCAGCTATAACCCTTACCATAATACCGATATACTTCCCGACTCCAATTAGAGACTCAACCTCGACCCAAACCATTCGACCCAATATATGGTTGTGGTCTACTCGAAGCCCACTATGCACATGTCACTAGTATGCCATTCAACTATGTTTTCTCGTGCTACTTAAACACAAAGGTTACGGAAGACGCATCTTCAGGGCTTACAGAACCTATTTAACCAAACCGACTGGCAACTAGCTCAACCACTGGATTGAAATCTATTCTAGGTTACTCTAGCCTAGTGGAAATAATTTTATCATTGGGATATTGCCCAGTCAAAATAGATTGAAATTCTAGGTTCATCAACTAGCAATTGATGTCCAATTTAGGAACTCATTAAAACCCAGTAAAACCCATCCACTCATACCGCCGTAATTGGACTATGAACCGGACTAACTGAAATAGGTCTCTATACCTATTATGTAGTCTCCCCCTCTTAGAATGTGGTGTCATTCGTAACCATTATTCTGTTACCTGGGAGCCGCAATACGATCTTGTATTGTATTTATATCCCTTGTTTGTGCGTTTAAATAACCACGGGAAGATCACACTCTTGATTTCTCAAATTCAGTTCTATTTTGGAATGTTGTCTAAGACTCCGAGAACAGAATTTCTGTATTTCACGGATTTGTAGCCCCTTTAAGAAATAAGGGTTCTATGATTTAGCAAGTGATTGGACTAGAGTAGCCCACTCTAGCAAATGAGTCATTGCTTCATAAACTTTCATTCCATCTGCATCATTAGATACCCTCTACCGCTCATGAAACTTCATAATTGCTCTCGATTATTCTTTCCTATCCTCCTGTCCTTCCTATTGCAGAGCGACGTGTGGTCATGCTTATTAGAATTTACCGATTTTTTGGCTACCTGTATAAATTTGTTACTTGTTAAATTTTGGATTGCTTGAGAGATGGGAGAGGATTATAGGTGCAATAAGC
>JANAVB010038014.1:22500-47044 GCA_029216955.1 Iris pallida | reverse complement strand
GACATGTTAGTGATATTTGTTCATCATCCGGTGATGCCCTTCAGATTCTTATTTTTATACCATCCTTAATTGTAATAAATTGTATCATATATATTTGTGTAACATCCTTGAACCGAATTTTGGAATTTTTAATTTTTTAAAATTTCTAAATTTTTTTTCTAAATTTCTAATTCTTTGAAATCATGAATTTCATTATAAAGTATATTTTCAAAATCGTAATGTGAATAAGTATTAAGTTCAAATTTTGGGGCATTGGTTTTATGAAAACTATATCTTGTAAAATTTATGCTAAAAATTTTTTCGACCATTTTCCTAAATTTTCATAAGTCATGATTATAGCTTTATAAAAAGAGAGGATTTGTCAAAACATTATTTGAAAATAGATAACCTTTATATTTACTTTGAATCCTATAGTTTATAGTGATTTGTGAATAAATATACTTATTATTATTTTATTTTAATTCTAAGGTTATAGTAATTTGCAAGTATCCTATAATATATGTTATTTTAGGCCACGATTAAATTTATGTAAAAATACTTTTAGTTAATTATAGATTTCAAATGAAAGGATTTTCTTGGAACTTTGGTTCTTATTGGGCTAATGGTCCAATTCATGGGAGAGCTTCTTGGAAGCTTCCTCTCACATGTTTCGGAGCATCCTCACCATAATTTAATAGGGACTCCCATTCCTCATTCACACATTTTTTCCAATGCAATCCAAGTGCATCGTGTCCGTGTCCATCCATTTCATTCTTTTTTCTTACATTTACATTGTCCTATCCCGTGTCCGACACATCGGACACCCAATCGAATCCCGTGTCCATGTGACAAGATGACACGGATAGTATATGACTCCTCTCTCCTTGAGCCCCCGTCCCGTCGGCTCCTCTCTTCCAGACCCTGACAGCTACCTTCATCCCGACCGACCTCCGTTCACCCAACACCCCACCATGTTGTCCCTAGCCACCGACCATCAGATTTGCTGCCTACCATCACAACTCCACCATGGCCAACCTAGCCGCCCTATTCAACGCCTCCACTACTCTGTTTCTCCTCTGCCGCTTGCCACCACCACAGCAACCAGCTACCTTCTCCTCCCACGGCTACCGATCTGGCCGTACCAGAACTGGATCCGAATCACCATCACCTACAGGCATCACCACCACCCTCCATGATCTTCAGCTGCCTATACCCTGCACCACCGCCAATGCCTCGATCCCACCACCACTAGTAACACCAACCATGCGACCTTATCGTTCCCGACCACCCACAGATCACCACCACCACCAACAATCTTAAGAAAAAATATCTATACCTACACCACATACCTTCACCTCCACCTCTGTACTCTGCCCAGATCCACCCGCTAGACGTCTCTCCTTGATCTAATGACCGCACGTCGAACCCGTGCCTTGCCACTCGTCGGCGATCGTGCCTCTGCATCGAGCTAGGCGATCTAGATCCTCTCTGCTTTCCCAGATCCGATGAAGCACGACCATCGTCGGCCCCCAGCGGTGACCACGTCCAGGGCTTCACCAGGTGCAGCTCCGTGCCGCCGTAGACCCGACCGCCAATACGCCGTCTTTGCCTGGGTAAGTTCTCTCGTTCCTTCTCTCTATTCCTCTTTCTCTTTCTGTCCCTCTCTGTGATACTCGTCTCTCACCCCCTGTTCCTGTTCTTCTTCTCTCCCTTTTCCCTTTTTTCCTCCGAGTGTTCTCTCTCTCTTCCAGAAGGATCACTTTAGGGGGCTGGGAAGAAGTAGGAGACTGGGCCGAGTTCTTGGTAATGGGCCAGACACGTTATGGGTTGTCTTTAAAAAAGAAAGAAAGAAGGATGGCAGGCCAACTCTCGGCTAGTCATAATAATTAGAGCTCATGTGCTATTATATATGTATAGTTTATTGGTATAAGTATATGTATTAGTATTAGTGTTATAAATAAGTATATGTATTATACTATTTATTATTATCTATATATGCATATTAAATAATTATTTAATGAATATTATTTTAAAGCTATTTACAAATAGACTTTAGTTTCAAAATGGGATTTGGAATCTTAAATATTAGTTTACCTAATGTATATGGTTACCTAAAAGTAGTACTTGCCAAATAACATTTCAAATGAAATCCTAGTATTTTGGCTAAGTAAAACCTAGATTCCAAATACTATAATTACATTTCAAGAAACATATTAATGTCTTTAGTATGCAATAAATAATTTCTGAAAGGGTATTTTGTAACCAAAGATATATATTATTGTTTAAGTTTGATTCTATTTTGAGGTTGGTTAGCAACCTAAATATTCCTCTAATAAATAGTCTAAAATAATTTTCCAGGTTTTTAAATGTTTCCTAAGAATATTTTGATCAATATATATATTTCCAAATATTGTAAATACTTCCAAATTAGTTATAGGTATTTAGTTATTCCTTTTTCCCTTCAAATGATAATCACGACTATTATAGTCGTTTCCTATTTCTTTATTCGATTATCATACCGAACTCTAATTTTTATGCTTCTATGTACCAAACTAGGCTATTTGGACTATTCTGGACTCGTTGGAAACTCTTGTGTTATTATTTGGACCATCTTGTGGAGCATATCATCGGTACCTATTTCTTGTCGATACGTTCGTGTCATGCATGTCGACTACAACTAAATTAAGACGAGTATATTCTCTGATAATTTCTATTTATGGTATTTTCTATGTTTCGTGTATTTAGTGTACATATCCTTGAATTCTTGAGATGTTGGTCACACGGATTGGTATTATCTGGATCTTGTCATGAGATATTATTCCTTGTATATCTTGGTATATATTGTGTAAGTCTTATCCTTGTTCTTGTACATTGTATAGACACGATTCCTTTGAAGACTCGCGGCCTTCTCAGAGAATTCGTGTCATAAAATGTCATGGTTGGAGCTACTGTATCAGTCGGAGGCAGGGAGTAGTAGTATAGATATGTGGTCAATATCCTCCTTGTGCATGTATGATTCCTTGTGAGTGTTAATCATACACCTCATGTATGATTAACCAGGCCAATAGACCTTATGCAAGTGCCCAAGCCGACCACATGTCGAAGCTAGTACTTACTCACATTGTTAGTATAGATTCTTGACTCTTGTATATGAGATAACCTGCTTTACTCTTTCTGCTCTTATTTATAATTTTACCATGCCATGCTACTTTCATGTACATTTTACTTATTTTCGTATGTTCTTTATATTATTGTTACATAGTCTTTATCATTTACTGGAAACTGTTGTTAGTGATGTGCTCGTTCCAATCCTGATTGGATAACTATTTTTAGATAATGTTATGCCCCACACTTTGGACTTCATGATGACATATTTTGACGTTCTTTTGGATCGTGAGTTGATCTCTTGAGAGCTCTAGGCCATATTCTTTCTAGATTTATGTCTTGTTCATCAGATATGTTTCCGATATATTTCTTGATATATGATCATTTTATAGATTCTATTATTATCCTTCTTTATATCTTCCTTTGCTGTATGTGATGTGAGTACATGATGTTTTAGTGGATCATAGAACTGTTCAGATATATTTTGGGTACTTGACAGCGTACTATCTATCGTCGATGCCGAGGTGTAGGCTAGACGTAGCCCACGTACTCGTGTCCGAATATTCGGGTGCGGGTCATGACAATTTGTATTTCAAAATCCATGCGTCAAAATTGAGATCCATCAATTTGAGTATTTTTGTATTGCTAAAATTGACAAATTGATAATATAGATCAACGAAATAAGGCCGTTAACCTTGCAGTTAGCCATCTTGTCTTGATTTATGTGTCTTAGGCTTCGAAGCACAAATTATGAGATACAAACTTGGTATATTAAATATAAAACTTGTAAATCAGAATATAAGTGAATAAATATTGATTAATAGATGATATGACTAATATTTATGCCAATATTATGAACGATTATTTGTAAATAAGGCCGTTATTTAAAATAGATGATATGACTAATAAATAACTTGGTTATTAAATATAAAACTTGTAAATAAGGCCGTTAACCTTCCTATTCAAGTTCCCTAATTATGAGCGATTATTTGTATTTGTTATTATGTGTGTAATATATGGTTGTTTGTTATTTAGGATTGGTAGATATTCATGATGATCATATCTCGTTGGTACGTAGATAGATCTTGTCTATACTTGGTATCATAACTTATTATACTTGGACAAACTCCAAACAAGTACACCTTGACTATTTGACTTACAGTATTGACATATTTGTATATTTTATTAGTTATGTCCTTGTTATATTGGTATATATCTTTCCAATTTTGTTACATGTTATAACTTATTGCCACATGCTAGGTTTGAGACACAGATTCATGTTGTATGCATATTACCTATTTCAATTGAGTTGCTTGTTCTAGTTGTTCCCTATTTTTGTGATAGACTTGACTAATTTAGTGCATAGGGTAGGGAGGACAACCATGAGACGTTTGGGTTTCCCTATACTTTTGGCTATCTACATATGCTTAGTTAAGAGGTGTCTCTACGGAGCTCTCCTGGCTTTTATTTTTGAAAGACGTCTCAGAGGAGCATCCCCAATTATTATATATTTGAGAGATGTCTTAAATGAACACTACCGATTTGTTGATAATGCTTATGAGCATACTGGATTACCCTAGCCTGCCTAAGTGTTAAATGTTGCTATTAATATGCATATTCATGTAGATTAGTTAGTGTTAGTGTTTGTGTGCTTTCCTGTCTATATTTACTTTGCATGTTTTACTGTATTTTTAATCTGACATTATATGTATCTTGTTACATCCCGATGAGGACCTGATTTTCTTCCAAGTTTTTGCTGAGCTACTTTTATATAATTATTGGGAGATCATTTCTTCGGGATTCAGGTATACTTAGACGTTACCTTCATCATGTTCTTCCATTTTTATTTCTCGTTAGAGATAGTTCACATTTCATAGATAGTTTTGTGGTTGTTTTTGATGGTGTATATGGATAGTCGTTGTGACCTGGATAACATATACATATTTAAGTTGGACTAGAGTCCACTTGATGTATAGATATTGTCATGTATCATAGTTCCTATATATTTTGGGACTGAGGCGTGACAACTATCTAAACTACTTCAACCAGATTGTCAGTGACATATTGTGTCTCTAAGTAAAGATAGAAGAGGAGGACAAGTCACTTTTTGTCCCGCCTAGTCCTAAAGTATGTAGGGCCAGCACATGACTATGCCAACTAATACGCATACGAAGGATACTCTATTATATGGAACCTATGAATACATACTTATTTGTATATGAACTCCACCGAATAAGATCTATCAACATGCCACATAAATATAACAACTGATTGCATCAAAAATAAAGATAAATAACTAGAAAAATAACAACAATGATATATAAAATACATAAGTAAATAATCTAATAAGACTGATAGTCAGGTGGAGAAAAATCTATTACCAAATGATTAATAAATTGAAAGTAGAAAATAATTCAATCCCATAATAAAATAAAAGGAAATAACAAAACTAGATAATCTAGCATTAAAGAAATCAAGGGAACTCGGAAGGTAAGACATCCTCATTTTCTATGTAAGAATCCAGTCCAGTTCTGTACATGTGTAAATACTCCTAATCGTCCAAGCCTGAAAAAAAACTAGGTCCTTAAAGGGACATAACAAGATACAAATAACATGAATATAACCTAAATACATAAATAAGCAAATGGTGTTTCTAACCATCTAAGTGCACAGTTTTTGAGGATAACTTTAGCATGGATGGACATTGGTTAGTTGAAATAAGAATACAACATAGCACAAGACTAGAGGCAAATACATACACTATCAAACAATTATCTATAACTTGTACGATTTTCAACGAACATCAGAAGCCATTTGTAAATAGTATCATCACTTCCATAGTTCCACAAGAGACTACAGTTCACAGATTTGGGTAGCCCATACGCCTAGTGACTGTACCCCTTCCCCAATAGACTAGCAAAGTCGTACACACAATGTGTCCAGTTTGTAACTACTAGAGTCTCTCATACACTAATGGTAGCAGTTATGTTATATCCGTCACAGGTCCCATATGTATCGATAGCCAATCGAGTACGATAGTTCGTTCCCTTTCATGAACACTATATACCATGTCACGTGAGTGTGAAGACCTAAGAGATATAAATATATACCACAGATATAAGGTAGTCAACTAATAACTAGGTCGATATACATAAAACAAACAGGAATCAAGTAAATTGACGAACTTTGCCGATCGCACCCAAGTCTAGCTTGGATGCACAATATACATAACATGTGAAACATAAGCAATATAAACTAAGATTAAACATGCTAAAAAATATAAATAACAAAAAATATAACATGGTATACTTGCATAAGTTTTTGAAATAGTTTGGATGACAATACGGCTGCGAACTTATCAAATTAGGAAAACAATAAAAAGTAGAAGACGTACAAATGTTACCAGATGCTTTAATAAACATCACTAATATGTACAAAATAAGTGATATAATCATAAAATCCTATCCTTAATTCTAATTTGGACACATGGCAAAATATTACAATTTGGGTCAAAGCGGGTTGTAGGACTGCACACGTTGCACTGAAAAATGTGTCAGAATATACTGTCCAAATTCAACAAGTTATATGTGAAATAAGGCCAAAACAAAAACAATCTCAACAGACATCCAGAATTATCCGACAAGTTGAACACAAAAGTACCTATTGATTTGAATCGTAGGGCTTATGATATGGCGATTCGGTCAACTGTCTCCAAATCGGATGAAACATGGGTCACTGGACAAGTCAGACGCGACGAGTCCAACGATGTAAGTTTCTTCGCTACACGATCAAAGTACAAAAACAAATTTTAAATTTCTTAAAAACTCTAATATGATAATTTTGACGAATATAGGCCAAATTCGTCTTGCGCACACGACCAATGTAAATTTTATCAAAGCCCACACATCAGGGAATGCCGTACACATTATAAAATATAGTTTTTAGGATTCTAAACTAGAAATTAAATCTATGAATACTAGAATATAAACTAAACAATTTATAGGATTTAAAAGGTGGTTAGATCAGGTGTGCACCTGAGCAAAGAGTTTGGAAAATGATCGAGCAAGGAGGGAGAATGGATCCTTCCAAACTAGGTGCTCACAATTGGGTCATAGTTCTCTAAACATGGTTTATTGGCATAAGGGATTGGGTCGATCGACGGTTTGCTATTGGTAGCTGGAGCATCATGGTCAGACGCAAGGTGGTTGGTTGACCTCGTGAGGGCACAACGAATCGAACGATACTGGTTTTGGAAGATGACACGATTGTCGAACGATCGATAGCGGTGGACATGGAAGCATTGGGCGGCGACTCTAGTTGGTTGGAGAGGTCAGGATTTGGAAGAAGATGATGAAAATTCAACGGCAAGAAGGATGGGATGTGTCTGGAAAGCTCTCGAGCCCCGTAATTTTGGTTTTGGTGATAGAATTTGTTGATGGGTTGTCGAAGTAGTGCTGATGGCAATTGGTCGAAGGAAAATGAGATCGGGGAATGACAAGAGGAGGTAGAGGAGTAGTAGTAGGACAAGGGAAGATGAGGTCATGGCTTGGATTTCAATTCAGGAATGCGGAAGGTTTTGAATGGGGTCTTCTATGAGGGAGAATTAGGGTGATGGTGAATAATAACTTATTATTACTATGATAGTTGGTTATCGGGTTCAAGGATTGTGGGTTTGGGTTGTAGTCTTAATAAGTTGATAGTAAAAGGGTTTGGGGTTAACGATTAACAAGTATATGGATTTGAAGGGGGGTTAAGGATTAATAGATTGGGTTTATAACACATCATTTACAAACACACGCACACACATATACAACGTATATAATATATAGATATATATATATATATATATTATATATATATATTATATATATATATATATATATAAAAAATATATATATATATATATATATAAAATAAAATATATAAATATATATATATTTATTATATATATATATATATATATATATATATATATATATAAAATATATATAAAAAATATATATATATATTTTTTTTTATTTATATATATATATATATATTATATATATATAATATATAAAAAATATAATATATATATATATATATATATCTATATATATATATATATATATATATATATATATATATATGCTTAACATCCTCACTTAGAATATCTGCGATCGGGCGAACAAACTGACAACAAGGCGACTAACCAGCCTCAAGAAAATCCACAAGATTGATATCTTAATCATGTTAGAACCTAAAATTCCCACCAAGAGGATTAAATCCACTTAGCTGCAGTTAGGATTCACCTCCGCCATTGCCAGCCGGCGCGATATCTAGATCCTTTGTGCGTTGGATGTGAAGATCGGTGTCCTGCACGACTCCAGACAGGCCTCACGTGTTGGATTGAGCATCCCAGGCTCCCGAAGCGCTCCATTTTGTCCACTTTCATGGGAGTTATGACATCGTAGAGCGTAAACAACTCTGGACCGACCTGCTAGACACCCAACTTAACCTAATCAATCTCCCTTGGCTTTGTATTGGGGACTTCAATACTATTATCTATAGAGAGGAGAATATCGACGGTCGTTACCTCCCCTGACGGCCATGCAGGATTTCAACAACTTCATTTTCAACGCCCACCTTTCCCAACTCCAGTTCACTGGAAATGCCTTCACCTGGTACAACATGAAGGAAGGCGACTGTCGGCAATACTCTCGCCTTGACAGAGCTCTCATCAACACCCACTGGTCGAACATGAAAATCATATCCAACCTCACTCATCTTAATGCCACTGAGTTCGACCACACCCCCTGCTGGTAGAAATCAAAAACAACTCTTGCCAGATCAAAAAAAGCTTCAAATTCCTCGACTTCTGGAGCGATCACCCCCAGTTCAAGAGCATCGTCGCGGACGCGTGGAACCGCACAGACTCCTTTGATACTCTTATCCAGGTGGCCAAAAAACTCAAAACCATGAAGAAAGCTCTCACGACTTGGAGTAAATAGGCGTACGGGGATATTTTCCAGGCTGTCCGCGTCGTCGAGGATGATGTCACTCGTGCGGAAGCTAGTTTTGTGACCGACAGATCGCCAGCAGCTAGAACCACCCTGAACCTCACCAAAGTAATTTTCAAATTCCATCTCAAAGTTGAGACTGATTTTGGAAGCAGAAAGCCAGGCTGAAGTGGGACAACGACGGTGATAAAAACACTTCCTATTTCCACACCTGTGTTAAGGGGCGCAGACAGAAGCTCGACCTCCAGCAATTACTGACGAGGCATGGAACATCATCAAAGACCAACGTGGCATCCAACTGGCAGCTAAGAACTTCTACTCCTAGCTGTTCACCAAAGATACCGTGCACAAAGACCCCGATTTCTTGGCCAAAATCCTGTACCTCATTAATACACTGACAACCGCATGCTGAGCTCCCTCCTTCCGAGCTCGAGGTGAGGGACGCCGTTTGGGCCCTCGACGCCTATAGCACGCCCGAACCAGACAAATTTTTTGGCATGTTCTTTCGTTCTTGCTAGGATATCATCAAGTCTGACATCCTGGATGCTGTCATCACCTTCATCCAAGGAGCTAGATACCCCAGAGCTATATCCAGTGCTAACCTCGTCCTCATCCCCAAGAAAGAAAATTCGGAGACTTTTTGGGACTTCCGTCCTATCAGCTTGTGCACCTTCACCAAAAAGATCATTCGAAAGTCATCGCATCCCGCATGACGGCGATCCTCCCTAAAATTATTTCGGAGGAACAAAGTGGCTTCATCCGGGGCAGAATCATCCAGGATAATATATGCTGGCTCACGAATTGATTACTGCTTAAAATCACCAACCAGGGGAGGTAATGTTTCAATCAAATTGGATATGGAGAAAGCTTATGACAGGCTAGATTGGTAATTCATGATCTGGGTCTTCCAAGCCTTCGATTTTTTGGAAACTTGGACCAACATGTGTAGAGATCGATCAGCAACTCTTGGTTCTCCACGGTAATCAACGGACAAGCGACACTTTTTTTAAATCTAGCCATGGGGTCAGGCAAGGCGACCCTTATCCTCCACCATCTTCAACGTTGCGACGGAAGCCTTGAGTAGGAATCTCAATAATCTGACCAGTGCCCCAAACTTCCACCACTTCTATACGGCCAATTGTTGTCCTATCATCACTCTTCCGGCGTACACTGAGGACATTCTCATTTTCTCCTCTGAAGATGTCGGGTCGATGGAAGCAGTCCATAACATGTTGTAAATATACACTAGGTGCTCCGGCCAGAAGGTCAATCCTGCGAAGAGTGTTATTTATGCCCACCACAAAATCAATAGAGAACAAGCTACTAACATCTCCAACATTACTTCCTTCTTCGTCACGCACCCGCCATTCCAATACCTCGGGTGCCCCATGGTGTACGACAGATCTAATGCAAGAATATTTGAGGAATTGGTGAATGGAATCATAAAAAAATTAGAAGGGTGGCATGATGCCAACTTATCCCCTGGAGGGAAGAGGATTCTGATCAAACATGTCCTTTCGTCCATACCCATCTATACCCTTGTTGCCTACTCCCCTTCTAAAAAGGTCCTCACCTCGATTGAAAGCCTCTTCAACAATTTTTTCTGGGACACAGTGGTGGTCTCGAAAAGCATCATTATGCCAGTTGGGGACCTGGCCGCCCCTACCGACGAGGGGGCTAGGATTTTCTAAGCTGTCGCACATTGTGGATGCTTTCTCGATGAAGCTGTGGTGGAAGCTCTGCACTAACCAGAACTTATGGGCTAGATTCATGAAGGCCAGGTACTTCAAGTACATTCACTCGATGCAAGCCATCTCTAACTGCAGATCCTCCGTAGCTTGGCTCATATTCTTCACGGGCGAACCCTGTCCGAATCCGTGATCCGCCTTCACCTGGGTTCCGGCGACTCTTCGTTCTCCATGAGCGCTGATAGGTGACGATCTTCTCCCTTGCCTCCCTTAGCTCCAAAAAAAGCAAGATTATCGACTTATGGGATGCCACCGACAATGTGTGAAACTGGAGCATGATCCATGATTGGGCCGGATTCGAGGCGCTTGCCGCATCCGGGTTTGGGGTTGAAGATCGGCGAGGAGTCGGACGTCTTGTGGTGGTCGACTGTGGCCAACGGCTCCTTCTCGGTTTTCTTCAGCCAGAAGCATGGTCCACAGACGTGGCGCACCCTTCCCTATCATTGGACCCTTCTGGCAGTCCTGCATCCCTAAAAAAATGGTCTTTTTCTGCTTTGGAGAGCTATCCGTAAGAAACTGCCCACCGACGACATTCTCACAACCATCAATTTCTGCTTAGCGTCCGTATGCAATTGCTACTGGGAGCGATATGACAAAACGATTGATCACATCTTCCACCATGGGGTCCAACCTTCCACCGCATAGAATGTCCTATCCCAGCGTTGCAACCTAGTTATCGATGGTGGGAGCTTCAACAATCTTCTGACATCTGGGCCACTGCTTCCTATGGCCACTAGATCGTCGCAGCTGCCACTACGTGGGTCATATGGAAAAATCACAACAAGCAAGATACGAAGAGCAATAGTATTCTGCCGATCAGCTCATTTGGAAGATCCTTCGGCTGAGCCGCAAGATCTGAAACCAGTGCTCTCACGGCCACACCGGACTTTTGGCAAGCTATGCTCCCCTGATCTTGTCAGGAGATCCCCCCTGTTTTTTGCTTTCCTCTCTTGGTTTTGTTTATATACTTGTATAGGCGTCAACATTTTGTGCCTTTCGGGTATACTTGTAAAGGTCTCGGCATTTTGCGCCTTTATGAATACAATGGGGGGTGTTCCATAAATATATATATATTATAAATATATTTTAAATATATATATATATATATATATATATATATTTGTGTATATATATTTGTGTATATATATATATATATATATAAATATATATATATATATATATATATATATATATTTTGAATATATATATTTGTGTATATATATATATATATATATATATTTTTTTTTGTGTATATATAATATATATATATATATATATATATATATATATATTTTTTTTTTTTTTTTTTTGGAAACAGGTAAATTTTTTCTGGAATCGCTCCCACTGGGATTCGAACTCCTGACCACTCGGGCCGCATGCATCTCTCCTAACCACTAGGCTAGAGGTCATTTGCATATATATATATATATATATTATATATATATATATAAGAGCGTGATATACACCCATCATAAAGCCGATAGAACTCACTCGACTGTACTGTCTTCCATGACTTCCTTCTCCATAGCTTACCCCCCCTTTTCTGTACTTAGGCTGCCCGCTGGTTTACGGCAGAGCAAACTCTGGGATTTTTGAACACATGATTTGCAAGATTCGCCAAAAAATTGTGGGCTGGCACAACGCCACCCTGTCCCCCGGGGGGAAGCTAATCCTCATTAAGCATGTCCTATCGTCCATCCCCATTTACACCCTAGCGGTGTGCTCGCCCCCAACCAAAGTACTTCATTCTATTGAATCCATCCTTGCCAATTTCTTTTGGGGCCATCTTGAAGGAAAGAACAAGCATCACTGGGCCAGTTGGGCTACCTTGGCCAAATCTACTGAAGCGGGTGGTTTGGGCTTCTGCAGGCTAGCCCACATGGTGGACGCCTTTTCAGCCAAATTGTGGTGGAAAATCCGCTCTGAAAACTCGATCTGGACCAGGTTCATGCGTGCGAGATACTCCAGATTCTGTCACTTAACCGAGGCGTCTGCTAACAACAGATCTTCCGCGTCGTGGCGGCGTATCATCCGTGGCCGTATCCTCGCGGAACCACACCTCCGTCTGACCCTGGGCAACGGTCATTCGCAGGCTTGCAAGGAACGCTGGTTGGGGGCGGACATCCTCAGGCCCAACGCGATTACTCCGCCTCTGTGCGAGATCCGAGATTTATGGGATGATGACGCGTCGGAGTGGGATTAGGGTCGGGTGCGTGATTGGTTAGGCCCGGCTGCCGAGGCGAGCTTGGGTGCTTCTAATCTGTCGATCAATGACACTCAGGACGTGCTCAGATGGTCCCCCAACCAGAGTGGCGTCTTCACCCTAGCTTCGGCCAGAGCCATCGTCAGAGACATTCAAATCTCGACTTCCCCTTCCGCCAAGTTTTGGCACTCGTGTATTCCGGCGTGTCGCACGTCGGAAACTCCCCACGGATGATGCTGTGAAATCCTTCGGTTATAGTCTGGCGTCCAAATGCCACTGCTGTGCTGATCCCCATTCAGAATCCGTCGAGCACGTTCTGCTTTCTGAGGAGTCTGCTTCTCTCATTTGGACTCTCCTTCACTGCAAGTGCAAGAAGGTCCCCACAACCGGGGGCATCAACGATCTGCTGGCTAGCTGGAACACGTCGCACGGGCATCAGATCGTCGCTGTCGCCGTTTTTTGGGTTTTATGGAAAAACAGAAACAAATACAGATTCGAGGATCGTCAATTCCAGCCTCCGAAATTGTACAGAGAAGTGATTCGGCAAATCTACAAAGAAAGAGGTGTTGCTCTCACACCTCTAACAAGTTTGGACCCTTGGACAGATGATTCGGCTCGGGGGTGAGTCCCCTCGGGTTTCCCGCCTTCACTGTTTACATTTTGGGCTTTTCCTAGTTTCTGTTTTTCCTTCCTTGCTTACCAGGGCATTTGTTTTTTTTTCCGCTTTGGTACAGCTGTAATGCTGTTTTGAGCCCTTCTTCCATTTCAATAAATTTGCTTCCTTAAAAAAAAAATATATATATATATATATAGATATTTAATATAATATATTTTATATTTTTTATATATATATCTATATTATATATATATTTATATCTATATATAAAATATAAAATATATATATAATATATATATATAAAAATATATATATATATATATATATTATATATATATATATATATATAGATATATATATATATATTATATATACATATATAATATATATATAATATATATAATATATATTTTATATAGATATATATATATATATATATATATATAAAATATATATATATATATATATATATATATATATATATATATATATATATATATATATATATATATATTTTTTTTTTTTGAATATATAGATAGATAGATAGATAGAGAGAGAGAGAGAGAGAGAGAGAGAGAGAGCTTTGTGGCGTGTTCGCTCGTATGAGCCCCTCTGGTCGTCATAGCCGGCGGAGCATAGCCTTCCATCCGGCACTTCGTCCCCAGGGTCGCCCTCGCCCGCAGCTGTGTTCCTTCTTCCATCTTGCCTCTGCTGCCTATGCTCTCTCCTTCCTTGTGGGCAAGGTTTCAGAGCCCTCGTCCGGCCTCTCTCGTAGGGGTGTAGCCCCATTTGCCCCCTGCAGCTATGGTGTTGTATAACTGGACGCGTGACTAGCTATCTCTCTTTGGCATTGCTCCTCCTGTTTTTGCCCCACCCGCTCCGGTGGCCACCAGTGGTCGGTATCTCCAGCCAGTGCTCCTCTCGGACGGAGGGCAACACCCCCTCGCAACATCCGCTCGAGTCGCCCTTCCTCTCCGGTGGCCTTCTGGACCGTCAGCGCCCGTATCAGGCCCTCCGTCCATCCCTCTCCTCGGGCCCCTCCCCAGACAGTTGGTCTGACAGGAGTTGTATCAGGAGCTGCTCTTTCTCGTTCGCTATCCTATCAGTGTTCGAATTCCCTCCTCGTGACCCTTTGGTCAGAGCCCCTCGTACCTCTTGCTGCGCCAGCAGTGCGTGGTGCTAGTCGCTCTCTGCTCGAGCATCCGGCTGGTGGCGCAGCTCCGCTCGTGCCACTAGTGAATGGTGTAGGTCGCTCTCTGCTGGAGCATCCGGCTAGTGGCACAGCTCCCCTTGTGCCGCTAGGGAATGGCGCAGGACTCTTACCTCTCATGCCTACTACCGTTGGCGCTAGCCTCTTTGGGCCAGCGGGACAGGATTTAACGCACTCTTTAGGTGGCGCAGGAGGATCAGGGTTCCCGCCCGGTCATCCATGGCCCATGCGCCCCTTGGTGGTAGAGTTGGCGTTGGCATCCTTGTGCCATCTGTTGGCGGTTCTGGTATCGGCGCTAGCGTCACCCCTTTCCTCGGCTATGGTATCGGGTAGAACAGCTGTATTCGATGAGCGGGCGCCACTTGCCCTAGCAAGGTCTTCGGCTGAGCTGGTGGACCACCAGTTAGTGTCGCTGTCGACAGCCCCTTATGGGGGACCTGTCCTCACAGCCTTCCCGCCCCCCTCTAGGTCCCACCCCTCCCACTTCAAGTACGTCCTACGCGGAGGTGCTTAGGCCTGATTGTTTAGCTACACATTTCCTTTCCCCTTAAGAAATCAACCTCCCGGACATCGAACTAGCCGTGCTGCTAGACAACAAGGCAATTTTGGTCCCATTCTCCTTAGACGAAATCTCCACAGTGTCTGTTACATTCTTCCAGACTTTTATCTTGAAATTCTCCTCGGGGTGACCGAAGCTAGCGAGAGTCGAGGAAGTCATCGTCGGCTAGGGCCTGACATCGGGATACAGGGTTGTTCCTATGGACCCTAAACATTTGTTCCTTCACCTCTCCTCGGAGAGTGACTTTAAGAGGGTATGGACTAAAGGCAACCGAAGGATTGACAATTTCAGCATGAAAATCATGAAATGGACACCAGACTTCAACTCCAAAGTAGACTCGGCCATCGTCTCAGCCTGGGTTACCCTTTCCAATATACCCCTAATATTGTTTGCCCCCGCTGCCATAAAAATAATCGCGAACTCTTTCGGGACGTTCGTGCCCTTAGCAGAAGAAACCCGAAACCTCACCAGGGAAAACTATGCCAGAATTTGTATGGAACTAGATCTGTCGAAAGACCTGCCCAGCCAGATCCAGATAGAGCTCAGGAATAAGATGCACATCCAGCAAATTGTCTATGATAACAACGTGATCTTCTACAAGAACTGCCATATGCGTGGCTACGCCACAGATCACTGCTACAAGGAGCACCCAGAACTGAAGAAGAAAGTGAGCCGTAAGACGGTCAACCCTCGATAGAACAAATAGAATCTTCGATCACCGATCCTTCCTCTTCCAAACTCTCATATTCT
Source organism: Iris pallida (assembly GCA_029216955.1). NCBI lineage: Eukaryota > Viridiplantae > Streptophyta > Magnoliopsida > Asparagales > Iridaceae > Iris > Iris pallida. The sequence goes on along the minus strand of JANAVB010038014.1, from coordinate 30,875 downwards.
GTTCGAGGTTAATGATGGTGCATCCCGCCCCTCATCACCAATCCTCCAGAGCAGAGCCATAGTGTCCTATAAACCACAAGATATCAACCTCTCCAACAAATTTGACATTTTTGTCTCAGAATCGTCACACTCCTCTCTGGATGTTTGCCCTCCTGTCCCAAGCAACAGGAACACCAACTCGGTGGAAAAACCCGAGAATTCTGAACATGCTGGTCGAGAGGCGAATATCGTTCATCAGTCTTAGGAGAACCAAACAGAATCTAGCCAAGTGGATACCTTCATCCAAGGAAACCCGTCACACACTCCGAACGTTCGTACGGACACCCTAGCCAACATTGGCTCAGTCACAGTCGCCAGTTGCCAACAGGCCATTGTGACGGGTCTCATCAGCCCAAATAGTTATTTCGAAGCTCTAGCTAAGATTATTGGATAGGTATACATGCACCCGGATGAGAACACTTACGCACCATTCTCAGACGGCTCTATCATGAAGGACGGACATGAGGCTACCATCACCGTTATATATAAGGAAAAGAAGAAAAAGAACAACAAAGAGTTAACGGGCATGACCACCAGGTCAACAGCAAAACTCACCAGATCCCCCTCCCACAACATCCCCACTGCTTAACATACTCTCATGGAATGTTATGGGTCTTGCAAACAAACCTACCTTGAGAAGAATAATTAGTCCCAAGAAAATCCACAAAATTGACATTCTGGTGATCATTAAATCGAAAATCCTCCACAAGAAACTCAAATCCATTCAACTGCAGTTAGGATTCCCCTCCGCTACTACGGGTCATCATGACATTTGGCTTTTTTTTCAGTGGACGTGAAGCTTAGGATTATTCATGATTCACGACAGGAGCTCTCGTGCTGGGTGGAACATCCCACGCTTCCGCACCGATCCATTCTGTCCGCGGTGCACAAAAGCTGTGACCTTTATAATCGCAGGCAACTTTGGGACGCTCTGAAGGACACCCATACCAAGTACAACAACCTTTCGTGGCTCTGTGTTGGTGACTTCAATGCGATTACATGCAGAAAGGAGAAGTCGGGGGGTCGCCCGCCCCCTTTTTTCGGCCATGAACGACTTCAATTGCTTAATTTTTGACATCCACCTTTCCCCCTCCAGTACATAGGCAATGCTTTCACCTGGTGCAATATGCAAGAAGGTGCCCGGTGGAAATGTACTCCAGATTGGATCACGCCCTCATTAATGCTCAGTGGGCCGATATGGATATCATTTCGAACCTCTCGCACCTCAACTCCACTGGGTCGGACCACTCTTCCCTGCTCATTGAAATCGGAAGCAACTCGAGCCAGATCAAGAAAAGCTTTCATTTTCTAGACCTTTGGAGTCATCACCCCCAGTTCAGAAACACGGTGGAAGCCGCATGGAGCACCCCCAAGATCCCGATCCCCTTCGTCGTGTGGTGACCAAGCTGAAAGCCACGAGTAAAGCCCTTACTGTCTATAGTAAGGAGGCCTTCGGGGATATCTTCTAGGCCATTCTTTCGGTATAAGACGATGTTTGTCGTGCAGAAGGTTTTTTCGCTTCCGATAGATCTCCAACGGCCCATTCTTTCCTCGACCTCTCCAGAGCAATTCTGAAGTTTCGACTGAAAATAGAAATAAAATTTTGGAAACAGAAAGATAGGCTAACATAGGACATAGAGGGCGACAAAAATTCTTCCTACTTTCACACATGTGTCAAAGGTCGCAGACAACAACTTAACCTTCATTAGATCACTGATGAGAATGGCCGCATTATTAAAGACCAACGTGGTATCCAACTGGCAGCCGTAGATTTCTTTGCCCAGTTATTCACTAAAGATAATATTGTCAAGGATGTGGAATTCTTGGCCGAGATTCCTTGCCTAATTGTAGAGAGTGATAATGCACTACTTCAACTTCCCTGGTCTGAGCATGAAGTCAAAGATGGTTTGGGCTCTTAACGAGCATAGTGTGCCAAGTCGATGGCTTTATCGATATTTTCTTCAGATCTTGCTGGAACATCATCAAAGCAGATATCCACGAGGCGGTTACTGCCTTCTTTCAAGGAGCAGAATATCTCAGATCGATCTTTGGAGCAAACCTTATCCTCACCCATAAGAAGGATATTCCGGAGATGTTTAAAGACTTTTGTCCCCAGAGCCTGTGCAACTTCACCAACAAAATCATCTCTAAGATCATCGCTAACCGTATGTCTGGGCTTCTCGCCAAGATCATTTATGAGGAGCAAAACAGCTTTATTCATGGCCATAACATTTTAGATAACATCCTCCTGGCTCAGAAAATAATCACCTACATGAAATTCCCTACTATGGGAGGGAACATTGCGATCAAGTTGGATATGGAGAAAGCCTACGATAGGCTTGACTGGCAATTCATGATATGGGTGTTCAGAGCTTTCGGGTTCTCCGAGACCTGGATTGACATAGTCTACCAATCTATCATCAACTCCTGGTTCTCCTTGATTATCAACTGACAAGCAGATGGCTTCTTCAAATCTATCAGAGGTGTTAGGTAGGGAGATCCCTTATCATCCACAATCTTTATAATTGCAGCATAAGCGCTCAGTAGAAATCTCAACAAAATGGTGGAAACTCCTCCATTCCAACACTACCACACTACCACCGGTTGTCCGATCATCACCCACATGGCTTATGTAGATGACATCCTAATATTCTCAGCGGGAGATGTTGGGTCCGTTGAAGTGGTTCACAAAACTTTGGAGAAATATACAAGATGCTTCGGTCAGTGAGTCAACTCCAACAAGAGTGTCATCTATACTCACCACTCAGCCAACATGGACCACTCCTCCAACCTTACTAACATCACCTCATTCTCTGTAGTGCATCTCTCGTTCACTTACTTAAGATGCCCGCTGGTATATGGTAGATCCAACGCGGGCATCTTTGAAGGGTTGGTCGGTAAAATTGGACACAAAATTGAGGGGTGGCACAACACGACCTTATTGCTCGATGGGAAGATGATATTGATCCAGCACGTGTTATCTTCCATCCCTATTCACACTCTTGCAACGTGCTCCCCCCTAAGAAGGTCCTGACATCTATAGAGAATTTATTCTCTAACTTCTTCTGGGGTCACTACGACGGCAAGGACAAACACCATTAGGCCAGCTGGGACTCCATGACTAGACCCACCAAGGAGGGTGGGCTGGGATTTAGCAGATTACAACATGTCGTCGACGCTTACGCCATGAAGTTGTGGTGGAAGCTCCATGAAGGGAACACTCTCTGGGCTCGGTTCATGAAGGCTAGATATTCATATACTCCTATCCTTTAGTAGCTGACTTCAATAACAGATCCTCCGTCTTCCGGTGTCTTATCCTGTATGGAAGAGATCTCGCAGAGCATTTGATCCGACTCAAGCTAGCTTCGGGCGACTCGTTCCCGTTTTATGAATGTTGGCTCAGGGATGTCATGATCCCGTAGGCCCAGACGACACCTCTAACAGCACTATTTGTGATCTATAGGGTAGCAGAGATGACAGGGACAGAGAGAGGGCCTGGGATTGGCTTGGAGAGGCGAATGCAAAGGCACTGACAACATCCGGGCTTAAAATCAACTTCGAGACGTACGTACTGTGGTGGACCCCAGCGGTAGGGGGCTCTTTTTCTTTCACCACGACGAGGATAGCTGCCCGCAGAGTTGGAGCGCCATCCCACTTTATAGGACAATTCTGGTAGACCTATATTCCTAAAAAATGGCATTTTCTGATCTAGAGAGCGCACCACAAGAAGTTACCCACAGATGATGCGCTCACCACCATTGGGTTCAGTGTAGCCTCAACGTGCCATTGCTATTCAGAACCATAAACTAAGACTGCAGAGCAGATTCTATTTTCTGGAGACTTGGCGGAGCAGGTGTGGAGCACCATCTCTAGGAAATGTGGTATGGTGCAGACCAATGGGGGCTTCAACCATCTTCTTGCCACCTAGGGGAGCACCCCACTCGACCATTAGATCGTTGCAGCCGCCATCATGTGGGTTACTTGGAAGAATGACAACAAGTACAGATACGAGGGCCGAATATACAACTTCAACCAACTGCTCAGAGAGGTTCTTAGACAGATCGACAAAATCAGAAGTTCCTGCAAGCTCGTCAGAGAGGACTTCTGGCAACCATTGCTCTTCTAACTGTTCTGGTGTGGTTTGCGGGTTCTCGGCCCCCGTTTCTTTTATTTTGTCATTTTTACGCAAGAGCGTTTACTTGTATAGGCTTCGCTATTTTGCGCCTCATACATGAATAAATTGGGGGTTGGCTTTATATATATATATATATATATATATATATATATATAAATAGTATATATATACATATATATATGATAAAAAATAAATAAAAAAATATATATATTATAATATATAATATATAATATATAATATACAATATACAATATATACAATATATATAATATATATATATATATATATATATATATATATATATATATATATATATATATATATATATATATATATATATATATATATATATATATATATATATTTTATATAATGAATTCCCCGATCTCCCCCCCCCTCAGTCTCATCGCCATGGACCCCTCCTCGCCGTCCGACACTCGCCCCATCTCCTCCGCCTTCCTTATGTCGCCCTCCCGCCCTCTGCTGCCACCTTCGCCGGGTCCTTGGGGTATCGTCGCTTCGGCGACTCTAGGCTACCAGATCACAACTTCCGCCTGCGGACAATATTGGCATCACCGGCGCGCTCGGCCGCCTCATCGCCATATCACCCCTGCATCCCAGCGAGTAGCAGCCGTCAGTCCTCGGGCCCCTCCCTCCTCCCATGTCCGTCGGGTGGACTGCGGCTCAGTTGCAGTTGGTGGATCGCAGCTTCGTGGCAACGACCTTTGTCCTCGACGGAGTCGATCCTGCATTTGCCACTACGACGACCTCCCGACCTCAGTCTCTGGACCCCTCCCCCTCCGCCTTATCCTGGCCTGCCTTATCGGCCTCCTTCCGCATCTCCAGGCTTTCCCCTTCCATCTACCCTCTGGGTCATGCAGTCGGTTCGGCGCCCACCTCCCGGAGCCGTGTGCCCCCCGACTCTCATCGGCCCCCCAGCTCTCCTCGGGCCCCCCGACTCTTTCCACCGCCCCTCCTTTTTTTAAATTTCTAAGGGGCTGCAGGTGTATAGGGCCACGTGACCCCTTCGGGTTCCGGTCCCGCGTTGGAGGGCGTGTGCCATTTCGACACAGTCAACCATTTGGGCACATGCGTCCTCCCTTGTGCCATTCCTGTGCAGATCTCTAGTGTGCGCCCTTCAGGAACCCCCTTTCCTTGCCTTTTGGCACAACCTAGGGCCCTACCCAGGCTGGTGCAACCTGGGGCCTTACCCAGGTTGGCGCAACCTTCCCCTAGCCTCTTAGTGCAACCTGGGGCCCTACCCGGGTTGGGACAACCTGGGGCCTTACCCGAGTTGGCACAACCTGGGGCCCTTTCCGGCCCGGCGCAGCTTGAACTCCCCGTCGGCTTTACGCTACTCGTTCCTATTCTCCGTAAAGATTCCTGGTGCAGTATGGCTGCCGGTACAAGCCAACGGTTGCTGCCTCCTGTGCTTTCTAGTTAGCGGTTGCTCCTTGCGCCTCCGGTGGTGGTCCCCTTGGGCGCGATCTACCCTCTCCCCCCAGGCCTTCCCCCGTCTGTGCCGGGCATGGGCTCTTTCCGTTCCATCCCATCCCCTCTCCAGTTGGGGCCGTCAGCGACGAGAGGGGGCGCAACCCAGTCCCTCCGCTCTTTCCCTCCCTCCTCAACCTTTCCCCCGCCCTCTTCGCCAGATCCTCCTGCGCCGGTCGACATGATGTCGCTTTCTGATGCGGTCGGTCTGCAGTGCCCCTTTGCTGCTCCTGATCCCTCTATCCTCCGGCTTTCTCTGTCGGGTGTTGGCGTTGGCCCGCTTGCCTTGAGGACATCCACACCCTCCTGGGTGCAACCCAGTTACGCCCCCCGATGCACCCTGGATCTCCTAGCGGGCACCCCTATCCCCTTCCTCTCGCCCTCTCCCTCCCTAGGGGTTGGGGTGCAGCGTCTTCAGGCTTCTCCTTTGGAGAGCCTGTCCGGGTTCTCGCTTGTGCGCATCCTGGAATCCCTAGGGGCCAGCCTTCCTCCTCTATGGGCGCAAGCCGACCTCTTTCGAGCCCGGATTCTTCGAGAGCATCCCCTCCTCCGGCCCTTCCTACTCCTGGCGTATCTCAATACCCGGCTCCATCCTTTGCCGACATCCTCCGGCTTGACAGGACCCTCAATCAGGGGCTACTGTTCCCGGACGTCCCTCTACCCGAAGTCGACTACCCGCCGACATCCACCATGCCGACGGTGCCTTTCTTCGACCAAAAAATCTCTTATCTGGCCACCTCATTCCCCTTCTCTTTCGTTCTCAAATTATCATCGAGATGCCCCAAGCTCACCAGGGTCGCAGAGGTTATAGCCACTTGGCGTCTCAAGGCTGAGTACAGAGTAGTCCCCCTTGACCCGAGAGATATTCTGCTACACCTATCCTCCGACCTGGACAACCGGACGGTTTGGTCTAAAGGAACTGGAAGAATCGACTCCCACCAGATGAAGATAATCAAGTGGTCAGCCAACTTCAACACCAAGGAAGACTCCGCGACGATCACTACCTGGGTCACCCTACCTAATCTCCCCCTCATTTGCTTCATTCTGGTGGCTCTTAGGAGAATAGCCAACTACTTTGGGACTTACGTGGCCACCGTAGAAGAAACAAGCAACCTAACCAAAGCACACTACGCAAAGATATGTGTGGAACTCGACCTCTCCTCTGGTCCCCCCACCACATCCTTATAGAACTTGGCAACCAAACTCACCCTCAGCAAATCATCTACGACTATCACATAATCTTCTGCACTCACTGCCATTTGCGTGGTCACTTATTGAAGCATTGCTTCCGCCTACATCCGGAGCTTCGGAAGAAACCAGAGAGAACAGAACCCAATCCCACAGGGACCCAGCATCGAAAAAATGACCAACCACCCTTGCTTCCTCTTTCGAACTCCCATACTAGATTCAACTCCAGCGAATGCATATCCAGCAAAACCAATTCAGCTGCAAAAATAGAAATCCCATACCAGCCACCTAACACCCCACTTTCCAACCAATTCTCTGTCCTCGCGTCAGCGGACATTGACTCCTCCCTGGATTTGGTTCTCCATGCTGACCTCGACATGGCTCCAGGAACGGACCTTGAGCTACTCAGTGCCCCATCCCATGAGGACGCAGAAGGCTCCTCCCTTTCCCCTTCGGATGCTTCCAACCCTCCAACTTTGCACGCCAACTCCGTCGTTGATGCACTAGCCATCCTTGAGCCGGAGCAGGCTCTTAGAGGTCTTTAGGTCCTCGCTGTCGGATTACCTCTCCAGGAGGAAGGTGACCTCATCGGAATCACAGACGAATCCCTCATCATCCCGTCGGAGCAAGCCGACCTCGATTCAGCCGGAGAAATAGTCGCACCAACAAATCGCCCCGAGGACTCTTCCATTGGCACAACATCCAAGAAGGCAGGAGAAGCTTCTACCCCTTCCAGGAAATCGGGGAAAAAAGGGGCCGTTAAGCCCCCGTCTCCGTCAATGAACACTAGGTCTGCCGTAAAGCGGTCCAACCAACCCCACCTAGACCTCCATTAATGCTAAACATTCTCTCCTGGAATGTCGACGGTCTGGCGAACAAAACTACTATAAGGAGAATTACCAGCCTTAAGAAAACTCATAAGATCGTCATCTTGATTATCCTAGAACCCAAAATCCCCCACAAGAGGCTCAAATCCATTTAACTGCAGTTAGGGTTTCCCTCAGACATTGCCGACAATTACGACATACAGATCCTCTGTTCCAAGACCATCAAAGCTGGAGTCATCCACGATTCCAGGCAGGCCCTTTCTTGCTGGATCGAACATCCCCTAATTCCCAAATGCGCCATCCTTTCCGTGGTCCACGATAGCTGTGACATCGCGGAGCACAGACAGCTTTGGAACGACATCCTGGACACCAACCACCACAACCAACACCTAACTTGGCTTTGCATAGAGGACTTCAACGCTATTACTTGTAGAGAAGAGAAGGTTGGAGGCCGGCCTCCCCCCTCTCCGCCATGCAAGACTTCAACAACTTTATCTTCAACTCTCACCTAACCTCCCTTTCGTTCACCGGCAACACCTTCACCTGGTGTAACTTGTAGGAAGGTCATCGTCATCAACTCTCCCGCCTCGATAGGGCATTAACGAACACCTACTGGCTAGGTATGTGAACTACTTCCAATCTTTCTAACCTTAATGCCACCGAATCCGATCACGTCCCCCTGATGGTAGGTATCA
>JANAVB010038014.1:0-17500 GCA_029216955.1 Iris pallida | reverse complement strand
CCCCGAAGGCCACAAACATTTTCGAGGCACCATGCTATATCCAACAGTTCGTCCCACAATTGTTCTTTTCGCAACTAAGCCATTCTTTTGTAAGTCTCGTGCACGTACGCACGGTTTGATATAGTTGTTCGTCATTCCTTGAGTCGTGCATTCGATGCACGCCTCGATTCAGTGTTTCCATGTTCTATTCTTTAGTGTTCAATGCGTTAGACTTAAGTTTCTTCCCTCTGACTCATGCAACTGAGGCACATCTCGATAGGTTATACAATGTTCTATACCTCGTGCACTGAGGCACTCGGGTCGATATAGTCTTTCAATATTCTAGCATACTAATTCGTGCACGGGGCACAGAATGACTCGTGCGCAGAGTATTTCATTGATACAGTTATCCCATATTCTTATGGCTTGCGTACCGAGGTGCTCGTCCTTGCGATATTCAATGTTCCATAACGACTCGTACATTTTGATGTACAATTTATTTCAATTGTTCTATCTAGTGTTCAACATGTACTACGTTCATCTCTCGATCAAGCCATGCCCGTGGTCTCGATAGGTTAACTCAGCATACAATGATACATTTTACTTAGGCATGAAGAAGTAGGAAAGAGAAGTCAAAGTCCCCCACCTTGAGCCGATATGCCTTGTCGTTTTGTCGAGCCGATGCGGCTCAATTTTATAACTTTGTCGCACGACCAAACCTTCTGACTTAGCCATTCGAGCACTTCTTGTTTCATTGAACTACTCGATCGATTCCTGCCTACCGTGCCCGAGTCCCAGCCCGTTCCGAGACGATGATTTGGTTTTACGGACCCGTTGCGAATGAGAAAAAATGTCGACCTCTAAGATTTTAGCGTAAACGGATAGCCTGTACATGAAACCAACTAAAATCAATACTTTCATCGAATCGGACTTGCGCCTTGGGTCGATTCGATTTTCTAAGAATCTTCGAGCCGACTCAATGCACTTATCCTTCGGACTTGTGCCTTGGGTCGATTCGATTTTCTCAGAATCTTTGAGCCGACTCAATGCACTTATCCTTGGGACAATGCAACTCTTCGCATCGACTTAGTTCGATGCATTGCTTGGGACAACGTAACTCTCGTCTTGATTCACAATCGATACATTTTATTCGGTCAACATGACTCTTTGAGTCAATATCTTAGTGTAATGTGCCGTGCGGAGCGGGGCATTACACATCCTGCGCAATCAACGTGCTACGCTAACTCCTAACCAAAGGCCCATATTAAAAGTCATGTGCAGCGACAAAAAGCTGTAGAAACTGGTTCGAGTGCTTTGATGCCTCGACCAGCTTATGCATATTATTCAAGCTAGGGGTACAAACTGTGGGAACATGCTCATGCGAGCGGCTTTGCTGTAGGCATGATGTGAGTCTGCATTACTAACAACCCTCTAATCACGACCTAAGCATATCTCACGTGCAGGAAATGAGAAGAGGGAAGCTACCTTCATGTTCGTATTTATGCGTGTAGCTTCCTTGCACGCACAAAAGGATTGTAGAAGTGGAGGCCTCTGATCTACGTAAAGTGATTTCTCATAAATGTAAGACGAGAGAGGATACTGATACACATAAAGTGGCTGGTCCAAGGCGCACCTATGCTAATATCACCAATAACTGTGCTGCTACCAAACAGCAACATCGCCACCGAAGAGACGAGGGTCTTCCAAAGACTGCGACTGATGGTGTCTGTACATCAGAGACTCGACAAAGGATCGTTAAGTGAAGAAGAAGATGAAGTCTTCATTGTGTCATGCCATACAGCACGAGGTTCTCCATCTCTCAAGAAGCTTGCTAAGAACCCTTCTGCCTCGGCCAACAAATCCAATGGCTGACTTGGAGGCAACAAACATGAGGTGCCCAACACAGGTGTATTCCAGCACACCCATAATCAGGTTAAACTCTTGTCGTAGGCTGGGAGTAGTCAAACCTCCACCATCTATGACAATCCCTCGTTCCAACCCGAAGAGAGATTGTATGGAACTGACATAGATACCTCTATAGCCATAAGCAACCAATAGACTGGAGTAGCAATTACAATGAGTCAGAGGACAATCATAATCTACTTGTCTACCTTCAGGATGACGAGACTTAGGTGACTGAACCAGAAAGTGAAAGATCTGTCGTCCCTTCTATTTATCCACACCTGATGTCTATTTTCATGGCTGAATATGACAACACAGAAAACAGCAAGGGGTCCAGTAATCAAAGACGTATAGGGGCCCCTGAGATAGGCCTGAATATGTTGAATGAGACTATACAGGCTTGACTTCTGTAGTCTTAGAGATCAAGGACAAATTGACATTCAATGCTTATGCTCCTGTCAGCCAAGACCCGAGAACGAATGGGGAATCCAATGCACTTTCTCCTACACCAAGCACCAAACAATGCCACAGTCATCGTCAACGACTGGGTCCACAATGTCAAATGACATGCAACATGCTCTAAAGGAGTTAAACGCTCGCTTGGACACCCGAAAAAAGGGATAATCACTCCAAAAGACAGGAGTTCGGCAATTATATCCTGCCAAATGGGATAATATGATATGTCCACCCAAGTACAAGCCGCAGACGCTTGTGCCATTCGATGCGAAGGTGTCTCCTCGTCGATACCGGAGGTACTTCACCTAAGTTACTTGGCATCTGCTAAAAGATGACGTTCTGCTCATGAATATATTCGTATGGGCATTGCAAGTTGTATCCTACAAATGGTTTTGTAGTTTCCTTGACAACTACATCTCGTTGTTCGACGACTTGAAACATCTCTTCCTTGTTCGATTTTATGAAGGAGGAATGTACATGACGATGTCTACTCTCATGGATATTGTCTAGAAGGAGAAAGAGCATGTACGTGCTTTTATCAAGCACTTCTGGTAGGCACCTTTGAGGTTGCCACCTGGTGTGCCCAAATCCATCCTCATGGACTCATGCCGCAAAAATATGCTCCCTCCACAATCAAGTTGTGACATAGTGCTCCGTGCAAAGAGTGGACACCTTTCATCACCTAGGCGGATGTAGTCGAAAGAAAGGCTCGGGACGCACAACTGCTTGGATTGAGTTTTCCCACACTCGAAGGCAAATGAAAGTGCTCATCTAGCAATAACTCCATCCCCAAGGACGGTAAAGGGAAGCAAGCTATGACCTTTAACATCTCCAAAAGTTCAGCGTCAATGAACTAGAAGCCGACAGAAGCACCAAAGCCGAAGGAAACCTACTCCTTCAATGATGAAGACATGCTAGAACTCTTTGACAAGTTGATGAAAGGTGGAAAGCTTCAACTCACGCCTCCTAAGCATCCCGACGAAGTGGAAAAGGTGGACAATCCAAAGTACTGTCACTATCATTAGTATGTTCACCATTCAACACGAGACTGCTACATGTTGAAGAGGCAGATCCAGTGCCTCATTGACACCAAGGATATCTCACTCGACTGTGAGAAAAAGACTGTCACTGCCAACATGGTCACCCTCCAGTTCAAAAGTTTTTCGAAAATAGAGACTCAAGACGGTGTCATTCCCATCCTAAGGGCGACAATAGAAGTAGTCAACTTTCTACCGGCCTGTGACAACGCTCAAGGCCTTATCCCACTTACGATGCCCTAAGGAAAAGTTATATAGATCCATCCTGATCTTGCCTAAGATATGATGCAGACTGTAACGCATTCTTTCAAGGGAAAGAAAGTCATGTCATGTCGTATGGTTTCTACCTCGACTCATGAGACTTTGTTTACCACGTGCTCGGCTCACCAGCGAGAGCACCACCAGGCTTTGGAGGAAGAAGTACCTCCACCTGTTGCTTCCACTACACCCGATGCATCGGAAGCAAGTCCGTCTCATACCCTTGTGGCAGATAAGAAGAGGCAGAAGGAGGTTCGCTTTGACAAACCTCTAAGGAAAGACTCGATAGTAGTGCCGATCAAGCCCTACAACTTCAACATATTCACACAATATGCCAATACACCAGCCAGGCTGTTGCTCTTCGAGCTCCTCCGTTTCTTCAAAGATAATGGGACACCCTCAGCGATGCTCTAAAGAATGCCAATTCTTTCCTCACCATGGTATAACAACCCAAGGAGGACCCTGCTGCGTGCCCATATTACCATAGCGTGGTCGAGGTGATTCCTAATATCACCTTCACTCAGCAGGACATGTTACTGAAGAACCGGCACAATAGGCCCCGGTACTACACGAGATATGTTAGTGCCATTAAGGTCGATCGGATCCACATTGACCATGGCTCTTCTCTCAGCATAATCCTTCAGAATTTACTCCAAACTTTAGGGATTCTGATGCATCGACTGACCGCGTCGAATAATACAATCTACAGTTTCAATGCTGGAAAGAGTGAGCCCTTGGGCAAGATCTGCCTGAAAAGCCAGATAGGCGATCTCCAAACAGATATGACTTATTATTTCATTAATACAGACATAAACTACCATATGTTGTTGGGACGACCATAGATTCATGAATACATGATCGTACCCTCTGTCTACCATCAATGCATAAAGTATGTGGCCAGTGACAGGACTATGAAGAATGAGTTCACTGACATCGACCTATTTCGAGGTCTCGAAGCATATTGTACTAATGCTCATCTGTACAAGTCAATCCCATAGGATGATGACGCTAATGATGTAGACGATGAGGCAGAAACTGCATCAAAAAAAGTAAGTGTTGTTGAGGAAGCTTTGAAGGTTCGATTAAGAGGAAAACCTCCCCAGACACCAGCACCTTTAGTCATCAAACTTAGAAAAAATCACCTTCTACCTATCCCCGACAACGTCAATTGCCAGCCAGGAGCCCATTCAAATAGAGCTCCCCCGAAGAGGCTCGAAGGCAACCTCGAAGTTTCAGGAATCCTGGCTCCAGTACCATTAATAGTTAAGCTGAAGCGAAGACCACTTCCACTTTCTCCCATGGTGGCCACGATTCTTACTGATGAGGAGTTAGGGGACTATATGTACACCAATGCAGACGCACATTCTCTAGATGATGTAATCCCTCAATATAAAATTTTGTATTTCATTAATAGAAAGTTGTCTATGAATTACTCTTATGCCCATTGGAACACCATGTATTTCTTAGACAATGCTTTGTATATATTGCAAAGCCAAGTAAAACTACTAATCTGGCAAGCCGAGTTGCCTCTTCCAGATATGTTTACTTTTTGGTTCCAATAAAAAAGAAAGATGAGGAACCCATCATATTCGGTCGAGTAGAACAACCGTAGAGACTTACTTCCGCAGAACCAAAGCCCGACAACCGCAGGATGCAGCTCTACCGTTACACTGTTCAAGCCAAACACCTTCTCCAGAAGATGGGTTAGAACTTCAATAGCAACACATGACTGAACTATGGAAAAGGTCGATGCGTCCCCTTACGTCTTTGTGTTCCAAAGGAAAAGTCCCAAAATTACTACCAGCATCCGGGGGTTGGGTTATCTTACACCCACAACAACTTTGGAGAGCTCCAAGAAGGAGGTCGTGATGCATTCTCACTCCTCTGATTCCTCAATCTGGGACTCTGATACCAGTAGTGGTCAAGCCTTCAAGAAGATACTGTCCGTCAACATAGTTTCTGCTGATCCTCCTGTCGAGGATGAAGACCAGATGCTCAAAATCTTCAAGGATGAACCATGGGCTCAACAGATAGGATTCGAATAGGAGTGGCATTTCGAACAGAGAGAACCTTCCACCGAAGACGAAGTCGTTCAAGCCGAACTAGGAGATGGGGTGTTCCCTAAATCCATCTTCATTAGCAAAAGCTTGACTAGAAAAGACAGAGAATCTCTGATAAGGCTTATCCTAGAGTACATCGATGTCTTTGCTTGGAGTTATGAAGACATGTCGAGTTTAGACCCGCATGTCGCGATGCACCGCCTGAACATCCTGCCAACGCTAAACTTATTAAACAATAATAGCGTCGCTTCCGTCCCAACATTATGGATGCTATCGAGAAAGAAGTCGAAAACTCATAGAAAGTGGTTTCATTCATGAAGAGAAGCATCCGGATTGGGTGGCCAACGTCGTTTCCACCACTAAGAAGAACGAAAAGATTCGAGTCTGCATAGACTTCATGGATCTCAACTTGGCATGTCTAAAGGACGAGTTTTCCCTTCCGATCACCGATGTGATGATCGACAAGACTTGCGGCTTCGAGCATTTACCATTCATGGACGGGTTCTTGGGCTACAACTAGATCAAAATGTTCCCGGAAGACAAAAAACATACTTCATTCCATACTCCAATGGGAATCTACTGTTACACAGTGATGCCTTTCGGCATTAAGAATATAGGAACAATGTACTAGCTGGCTATGAGTACCATATTTTGTAAATATCTTTGAAAAATGGTAAAATATTATGTAGATGACATTACCGTTAAGAGTCAAAAGAAATCTAGCCATCTGGACGACTTGAGGACTGTGTTCGACTTGATGCGAACACATCGACTGAAGATGAACTCAACCAAGTCTTTCTTGGGGGTTCCCAGCTGCAAGTTCTTGGGCTTTATAGTCATGGCCAAAGGTATTCACATTGACCCTGAGAAAACCAAGGCCATCATGGACATGGCTCCCCGAAGAATCTTTGTGAGCTCCGGAGAATACAAGGACGCTTAGCCTATATCAGGAGATTCATAGCAAATCTCTCTGGACGATGCCAACCCTTCACCAAACTAATAAAGAAAGGAGTTTCTTATGTCTTGATAGAAGAATGCCAGTGCGCGTTTAACGACATCAAGAAGTACCTTACTAGTCCTCCAATATTGGTAGCACCATTCGTGGGGAGGCCCTTTCTTCTATACGTCCGAGCTATGAATCATTCACTTGGTTCTTTGCTAGCCCAGAGAAGCAACGAAGGCCACGAACATGCAATCTACTATCTGAGCAGGACCATGATTAGTGTTTAGTTTTGCCACAATCCTATTAAGAAAGAGTGTCTCGCTCTAGTCTTCGTCATTCAAAAGATACGACATTATATGTCTAGACAGACAATTCATGTCATCTCCCGAGTTAACCCCTCAGAGTTCTTATGACCAAGCCAGGGGCATTAAACTCGCAGTTAGCCACATAGGCAATCCTTTTGATGCCTTATGACATGGTGTTCGTCCTACAAAAGACGGTTAAAGGTCAAGCATTGGATGACTTCTTGGCGGCACATCCTATACCGGAAACGTCAAAGCTCTATGATGGCATCCCTAACGAAGTTCTAGAGTCAAACGTGATCACAGACAATCCTGTTTGGTGAATGTTCTTCAACGGCATTTCAAGAACATGACCCAAAGGGGAGATCATCGTAGGGGTTGGAGTCATTCTCATCACTCCCGATGACCTAGTCATCTATAGTACATATCCTCTCATAAGGTCTTGCATCAATAATATTACTGAGTACAATGCTCTAATCATTGGGCTCCAGCTTGCTAAACAATTAGGGATCGACTATATCGAGGCATATGGTGACTCGAAGCTGATTATCAACTAGGTTCGAGGACAATATGAGGTCTGACATGAAGATCTGATCCCTTACCATCAGGCGGCAATCGATATCGTTTCTACCTTCATAGGGTTCTTTATAGAACATGTACCTCGATTGCAAAACTTGGAGGTCGACGCCCTCGTCAGTCTCGCCGCTTCTTTGACAAATCTGGTCGAAACCTAATACTCCGTCACAGTGATGGTTCGGAAGCTAGTCTGCCCAAAGAACAATCTACATACGTGTCTGAGCTACTCGGTACAAGTAGACACTAATATTGACATTCAGTACTGATGCGTTAACATTCAGGATTGGTGATTCCCATTCGTAGACTATGCAGTCTATAGAATCCTATCCGAAGACCCGAAGAAGCTACTTCTATCAAGAGACGTTCGCTCCGGTTCTTCTATGACACAACAACTAAAATATTGTATCGTCGTTCATACGATGGACTTCTCTTGCGCTGTCTATCTAAGACAGCAGTGCAAAAAGCACTCCGAAAGGCACAAGATAACACCTGCAAAGCTCATCGGTCTTTCCTAAGTTCCAGGATTGACTACGTCATACAGGTTAATACTGGCCTACCATGATGGCAGATGCCATAGAATATGCTAAAAAGTGCTAGGTATGTTAGTTGCATGCTGACTTTATCCATCAACCTTTTGAGTTTCTACATCTCACTACGGCCTCTTGGCTATTTGAGGCATGAGGAATGGATATCATCGGGCCGATCAACCCTCCGTCCTCCAAAGGATACTCGTTCATCCTCGCCATCTCCGACTACTTTTTTAAGTAGGCGGAAGCAGTTCCACTTGTTGGCCATTGGTCATGGTCAAACCTGATTTTAATAATTGATCAAACTCTGCCTCGATATACGAATCAATTCAGATATTTACTAACGACATTTTGGACACTGATCAAAGATGGATATCTACTCAGTTCAAGACCGAAGCTGTTTGCCACTCAAGCTGTATTTTCTTTAAAGCAATATAATTTTCATTTTTATTAAGTCTAGGAATACATTGTACACCAAATCGTACTGCCAAATAGGCTGTCCAAAATCGTTTTTCAAAACTGACCTATCCTTTTAAAAATGACCTATGTTTTTGAAAAATATCTATTTTACAAAAGCTTCTGAAGGATTTTTCAAAAAGCCAAAATTATTTTTCACAAAATCAACTGACTAAACCCTGACAGAACTCGGCCAGAGTTCGGCCAAGTTGAACGTTATGTGAACGTTTAATTTTGAACTTGGTCTCCCTTCAGTTACGGTTGGTTACAAAGAATTCTGTCCGAATTCTGCTCGAATTCTATCAGAGTTCTGTCTTTAGAAAAAAAATATAAATAGAGAAGGATTTCGATCATTTCAAGACACCAATTCACTTACAATCTCTTCTCTTCTAAAGCTTACGTTTCTTCCAAAGAGTTCTAAAAACCTTCCATTTTCAAATCCCAAGCCAGTTACAATCCTCTAGTCGATTTGCCAGTGCGGTACGGTCTAGAAGTTTCAGAGCGATTGTAATCAGAGGCTTGATTGAAGATTGACTCATCACGATTGAAGTTGGTCGGTTTCTTCGTATCTAAGCCCGTATCTGTAGAAGTTGCAAGGACTTCGTATGAAAACTTGCAAAATTTTCCAATAGTGGATTCAACTGGAAGCTAGAGTTTTTCCGACTGGACTAGTCCTCACAAGAGGAAAACCAGTATAAATCTCTTTGTTTACGTTTGCCTTCTGATCACTTTTTTTATTACTGTTATTTATTTTGTGATTATTATTATATCTATGATCTAACTGCTAACGAGTGCTGCCAACTCTATTCACCCCCTCTAGAGTATTCTGCTTTACGATTTCGTTCCTACAATTGGTATCAGAGCGGGTTATACAGGTAAAGCAAGGTAAAATTGTAGCTATATTCAGTTTTTTTAATTGTTATATAGATCATATAACTACACATGGCAACTGCAAAATTTACAAGTGAAGGCCAAGCCACAAACAGACCTCCACTGTTTGACGGCACAAACTACACTAATTGGAAAACATGTATGAGTTTCTTCCTAAAATCTCTTAATTTTGACTTATGGTCTGTAGTTACTGATGGCTACAAAAAGCCTCCTCGTGTTATTGTTGATGGAGTTTTAGTTGAAAAATCCTACGACAAATATAGAGAGGATGAAAAGAAAAAGGCCAGTCTTGACGCACGTGCTATTAACACTTTATTTTGTGCTTTAGACATTACAGGGTATCTACTTTCACAACATCAAATGAAGTGTGGAAACTTCTCGAAGTAACACACGAAGGAACAACACAAGTCAAGAAGTCAAAGATCAGCAGACTTACTCAAGAGTACGAGGCGTTCAAAATAAAGCCAAGTTATCAGTTACTCAGATGTTTACAAAATTCTTGGGTATTCTAAATCCTTTGTCTTTACTAGACAAAGAATACAGTAACCATAAAAAGATTCGTAAACTTCTACAAGATCTCACAAAGAACTGGATTCCAAAGGCTACAGCAATTATTGAAGGAAACGACCTCTCAACAATGTCTCTGGAGACACTCATGGGTAAGGTACTCACTCACGAGTTACAATTTCAAAATTTTGAAGATGGTACACCAAAGGAGAAGTCAGAAAAGTCGATCGCACTCAAGGCTCAACATAGAAGAACTGTCGAAGATGATTCTGACAACAACGACTCTGACTCTGAAGATCAAGCTCTTCTGGTAAGAAAATTCAAGAAGTTCATGAGATTTAACAGGAGAACAAAAGATAGCAACAACAACAACAACGAGGAAGATCCTATTTGCTACGGATGTAAGAAGAAAGGACACATGAAGAAAGATTATCCAACATCATCATCATCATCAAGAAAAAGTAGCAAATATGACAAAGGCTACCTAAAAAAGTCTACATCAAGGAAGTACGCCAACACAAGCATATGGCATGAAAGTGAAGCCAGCGATTCAGAGGACGAACAATCAGATGATGCTGCAAATATATGCTTGATGGCTTGCGATCAGGTAATCACTAATCCTCTATTTGATCCTTATGATGATTTCACCTTTGAGCAACTAGCACAGGCTTTCAGTGACCTGTTAAATGATTACAGAAAACTGTATAGTAAATATAAAACCTCTAAGAAGGTACTCAAAGAGTACGAAGTGAAATAGGAAGACTTACCGACCAACTAGATCATGTTAGAAATAATGAGTCTTCTATTGAGTCTGGTGAGCTTTCATCTATTAAGTTGTTGTTATACGAGACTATTAAGTTATCCAAAGAAAATGACCAAAGCATCATCCAGCTAAAGGAAGACCTATCTAAGGAGAGAAAGAGTCTCTAGTGTGCACAAGTCAGAATAGAAACACTTACATCTGAGTACACTAGATTATATGACACTTCCAAAAAGTTAGAAATTAGTTTAGGAAAACAGCCCGAAGTTGCTGCTTCCTATTCTAACACGTGTCAATTATCGAATCATCGGAACACGCCCAAACCAAATATTGTCAGACCAAACCATACCAAATCTATACCCAAGAAGACTAATAGGCATGTATTCTTCTATACTAGAAAACCAAAACCTACCAATCATGCACCTCACACAACTTTCAACACTCAACATGCAAAATGTCATTATTGTGGCCTCATTGGTCATATATCCTCTGCATGTAGAATCAAAAAGTTAGTAGATTTAAATGTTTATGTATGGATACCAAAACCTAACCAGTCAGGAACCTACAAGAAATAGGTACCAAGAGTTTCATCTGCAAGTTGTTTTGTAGGTGGAACACCCTTTACATGCTAAAAGCAAATGAATCCTCGACAGCGGTTGCTCATGGCACATGACCGATGATGCTTCATTATTCGCAACACTGTCGAAGAAGAATAAAGAAGGATATGTCTCCTTCGGTAATAATTTAAGAGGGTACATAATCAGTATCGGTGACATTGGTAAGGCTCTCTATCTTGTGATTAAAGATGTCTGTCTTATTACCGAGTTAAAACATAATCTGCTCAGCATAGGCCATTTAGCAGATCATGGTTATGGTATTAGCTTCGTCAAAGACAAATGTACTATAGTTGATATTTCAACTGGTAGTACTATCTTTGACGGTATCAGAGAAGACAACATATATGTTTTCTGTTTGTTAGAAGATGCTAACAAAGCAGGTAGATGTTTGATGGTCAAAAGCATGAGAGTCAACTATGGCATATGAGACTCGGTCATACAAACATGGATACAATTTCAAGACTATCTGCAAAAAAGTTAGTACGCTGCTTACCAGATATATATTTAAAAAAGGATACGTTATGTAGTAAATATGAAAAGAACAAAGCTACCCGATCCACATTTAAATCTAAGAACGCTGTAAGTACCACTAGACCTTTACAACTGTTGCATATAGACTTATTTGGACCAAGTAGAATTGCTAGTCTAGGTGGTAAGTTATATGCATTTGTCATGGTAGATGATTTCCTTAGATATACAAGGGTATATTTTTTGCATGCAAGAACGATGCATTATCAGAATTCGTCACCTTTTATAAGAAAGTACAGAATGAAAAAGGGTTCATGATTACTCGCATTCATAGTGATCATGGCGGCGAATTTGAGAATACAGAATTCAAGCAATTTTGTGACACACACGGATATTTGCATGATTTTCTTGCCCTAGGACTCCACAACAAAATGGATTTGTGGAACGTAAGAACAGGACTCTATCTGAAATGGCTAGAGTAATGTTAAACCAGTTTAGTCTACCCAAATACTTTTGGGCTGAAGTTGTCAATACAGCATACTATATTCTTAATTGGGTTCTAATTCGACCTATATCGAAGAAGACTCCCTATGAACTATGGTTTGATAGAACACCCACTGTTTCATATTTCAAGAATTTTGGTTGTAAATGCTTTATTCTTAATACTAAAGACAATCTGAGTAAATTTGATGAAAAGGCCGATGAAGGTATATTTTTAGGTTATGCAGCAAAGAGTAAAGGGTACAGAGTCTTCAACAAAAGAACCATGATCATCGAAGAATCAATCAATGTCAAGTTTGATGAGCTAAATCAACACTTAGACGATGACGACAATGAAGACGTAATCACACCAAATACAGCTACTGCAAAACTTTCACACAAAGATGCAGAACCTTCAAACAAAGAAGCCAGAACTAGAAATCCTGAGGATACGCCAAAAGAGATGAGATTCTTGGCAGATCATCCAAAGGACTTGGTAATTGGTGAGATTTCCAAGAGTGTAAGTACTCGTTCCTCTAATAAAGATATACCTTCTTGTGTTGCTTTTGTTTCGCAGTTTGAATCCAAATTTTTTGAAGAAGCATGTAGTGATAATTTTTGGTTAGATGCTATACAAGAGGAATTAAACCAATTCAAATGGAATCAAGTTTGGGAACTTTCTCCCAAGCCCATTGATCATCCGGTCATTGACACCCGTTGGGTATTGCGAAACAAACTGAACGAGAATGGTTTAGTGACTCATAATAAGGCTCGACTCGTAGCTCAAGGATACAATCAAAAAGAAGGTATCGACTACAATGAGACTTATGCCCCAGTTACGAGATTAGAATCCATTCGCATGTTATGTGCATTTGTATATTTTCATAATTTCAAATTATTTCAAATAAATGTCAAAAGTGCATTTTTAAATGGTTTTATAAAAAAAAAATTTATGTAGCTCAACCTCCTGGTTTTACTGATTTCAAATATCCAGATTATGTTTTCAAGTTGAAGAAAGCCTTATACGGTTTGAAACAAGCCCCTCGTGCTTGGTAAGATCGTTTAACCTCTTTTCTACTTGATAACGGTTTTTCAAAGGGAAAGGTTGATACTACATTATTTATAAAATCTTTGAATAACAATATTCTTTTGATTGAAGTCTATGTAGATGATATTATTTTTGGATCTACTGATGAATCTCTTTGTCAAGAATTTTTAAAGTGTATGCAGAATGAGTTTGAGATGATCATGATGGGAGAGCTGAAATTCTTTCTCGGACTGCAAATCAAACAAACCAACAATGGGACGTTCATAAATCAAGCAAAGTACACAAAGGATCTATTAAAGAAGTTCGACCTGGAAGTAGTCAAGCCACTTAGCACTCCAATGGCAACTTCAACCAAGCTACATATTGATGAACAAGGTAAACCCGTCGACATACATAAGTATCAAGGTATGATCTGTAGCTTACTGTATTTAATTGATAGTCAACCAGACATTCTGTTTAGTATTTGCTTGTGTGCACGTTTTCAAGCCAATCTTAAGGAATCACATATGTACGCAGTTAAGCGTATCTTTTGATACCTTAAAGGCACTTCTTCTGTCGGCTTATGGTATCCCAAAACCACATCATTTGACCTAACGGTTATTCTGATGCTGACTTTGCCGGATGCAAAGTAGATAGAAAAAGTACTAGCGGCATATGTTATTTCCTAGAAAAAGCTCTAGTCTCTGGGTTTAGCAAAAAGTAAAATGTTGTCGCGTTATTAACAACCGAGGCTGAATATATCGTCGCAGGACGTTGTTGTGCACAAATTTTGTGGATGAAGCTAACTTTAGAAAACTATGGATTGTATTTTACACACATACCCATTTTCTGTGATAACACTAGTTTTATTAATTTGGCTAAGAATCCAGTATGTCACTCTCGTACTAAGCATATCGAGATTCGACATCACTTTCTTAGTGATCATCAACAAAATAGAGATATAGACCTTGTATACGTAGACACACAAAATTAATTGGCTGACATATTCATAAAATCTCTAGCGGAAGATCATTTCAATTATTTATGTCGAGAATTAGGAATTTTAGATATCAATTAATTTTGTTTTATTAATTAATTTATTCAATACTTAAAACCTGTTTTCGAGACAAGCCTAAAAAGAGTCTGTCTGTCACCACGACTACGGTCGAAGCGAAGCGGTATTTAAGAGTTCTCCGGTGAACCTCCATTAGCTGGGACAATACTCCTACAGCTAATCTGAAACAGATGCCGAGTAAAGAATATTAATTTATAAAATAATATTAATTATATTATTTAAAATTTAAAATTACTAAACTCTGAATTAAACATTTGAAACGAATTGATGAAAAAGATATAGCCCCACAATTTTTTTATATATCCAGGAGAACCCTTGGCAAATTCGGCCCAAGTTTGGTCCAAATTTGGCCAGAGTTCGGTTGGGTATATGTATATATCAGTTAGAACCCGAGGCCCCTATCTTCTTCAACCCTTCCAAAACCACATCCACAGCAACAGCAGCGCCCCGAAAATCCTAGTTCTTCTCCACATTCCTTCTTCCAATCTACGTGGAGATCTTCGTCAAAAATTTAGATTCGTGTAGAGAATCTCGTCCTCTACAGCATACCTGATTCTCAGAAGGTATAATTCCTTCTCTCCTCTACTTTTAAATTATTAGGGTTTCTAGTTTTTGGGATAGAATGCCTAAGGAATTCAATCCTTTCAAGAGGAAGAAGACCCATGCCAGTAAAGAGGCATCATCTTCTGATTTGCATACGGATTCCTTTTTTTCTTCGGTCCAATCGGATGACGGTGCATAGGACGAGTTTTATTTCAAAACTCCCGACCAAGCCTTACTTTGGTATGCCGACTTTATTATGCGTACTATATGTACCAGATCTCCGATCAAATGGACTGTATTTCCTAACCACCGTCCTTACTTTGAGGTATTAGGGTTACATCACTTTGCTACTTTATAATTCCCTATAGCTACTTATGCCATTCGACTATTTTACTGTAATTTTGTGTTAGACACTTTTACCGCGAGAACTCGTGTCGGCATGATAGATATCGAGTTCAATGATGAATTGCTAGCGAGAATCCTTGGTCTTCCAAACGAAGGTGCCCCGCTTGATGACATCACTGATTTCAATTTCTCTGAGGGTACGACTCTCGTTAGTTTCAATAATGAGATTTGTGCGCCCGCACGTGCTTGTCCTGGAAAGTTCAAGGCCAATAACTTGAACTTGTTTAACTACGAATTACATTGCATCATCTATTCCACTCTACTTCCAAAATCTACTTCAAAAGATATTGTCACTGCACTCGAGCTTTCTACATTATATCACATTTTTAAGGGGATTTCTTTTTCTGCCCCTAAGACTATCGTTCAGATGATGGGTAGATGTCGCGGAAGAGACCGCAACCTCTCTTATGCGATGATCATCCCATGCATCTTTTAGAGATTTGATATTGAATTATCCACTTGTGCTTTGGACCCTGAGCCCAAGTTCCTCAAGCTTTCTCGTCGCAGCATTTCTACTGTTCCTCCACCTATAGCACCTGCACCTACTGCACCTGCTCCCACAACACCTAGTCCTTCTCAGTCTTACCCTATGACCTTTGAGGATATTCATAGCATCTATCAGATCTGCAGAACTTCTTCGTGACACCTCTAGGGAACATGAGTTTTGTGATGTGACTCGATTCCAAGCTATTGCCAAAACCTTTGCCGATCTGATATTTGCACAGACGGGTCACTCTGCTAGCTCTCTTCCTCGAGACCCTTCTGTATCTGGCTACTGCATTGATGATGAGGAGGTCCACTCTCTGTTCCAGCCAGGGAACGCTTACGATTGGTATCGTACTTCTCGTGCTACTCCACATACTTCTGGAGCTGGCACTTCTGGAGCTGGTCTGGACATGCTGGTACTGCTGCCGATGATGATGAGGATGACTTTGAGATGTCACTTTTTGAGACTAATGACTTTGTCTTATATTTACTTGGAAATGCTCCGATATTTCAAGATATTATCAGTACCCTTTTATACTTTGGATATGATTTGCGACATTGATAAACATGTTTTTATGCCTCAGTTTGGCATATGACTCAATTTAGTTTATTATTCAGCACTTTATTTATTTCAGCTTAATTATAGTATTATATTTCTTTATGCTTCCATATAAACTTTCTGTGACAAATACCATTCCTAAGTTGTTTATACCATATCTATTTTATTCTGTCTATAATGATTCTATCATGCCTGTATAGAAATAATGTTAGAAATAATGTCTTTATTCATATATTTTTTTGTGTTTCTTCACTGATTGCTACTTATGTATTTATTGCGGGGGGCTTTCTCTTTTGTAATTTTTTGCTAAGTGATAACGGAAGAGAAATAAGATCTAACATCTTCAAGGATACAGGTTATGAACAATTTTTCACTTTATATCTCAGTACATTCGGTATACTTTTGAACTGATCAAAACCAAGTCGTTATATCGGTTAAGGTTTGTCAATTATCAAAATGGGGGAGATTGTTGGCCCATTGGTAATGGTCAAACCTGATTTTAATAATTGATCAACTCTGTCTCGATATACGAATCAATTCAGATGTTTACTAACGAAGTTTTGGATACTGACCAAAGATGGATATCTACTCAGTTTAAGACCGAAGCTGTTTGCCACTCAAGATGTATTTTCTTTAAAGCAATATAATTTTCATTTTTATTGAGTCTAGGAATACATTGTACACCAAGTCGTACTGGCAAATAAGATGTCCAAAATCGTTTTTTAAAATTGACCTATCCTTTTAAAAATGACCTATGTTTTTGAAAACATCTATTTTACAAAAAGCTTCTGAAGGATTTTTCAAAAAGCTAAAATTATTTTTCACAAAATCAACTGACCAAACCCTGCAGAACTCGGCTAGAGTTCGGCCAAGTTGAACGTTATGTGAAGGTTTGATTTTGAACTTGCTCTTCCTTCAGTTGTGGTTGATTACAAATAATTCTGTCTGAATTCTGCCCGAATTTTGTCAGAATTCTATCTTTGGAAAAACTAAAATAGAGAATTTCGATCATTTCAAGATACCAATTCACTTTCAATCTCTTCTCTTCTAAAGCTTACGTTTCTTCCAAAGAGTTCTAAAAAGATTCTATTTTCAAATCTGAAGCCAGTTACAATCCTCTAGTCGATTTGACAGTACGGTACGGTCTAGAAGTTTTAGAGCAATTGTAATCAGAGGCTGATTGAAG